>CAEGAF010127117.1:0-40092 GCA_903067075.1 Micropoecilia bifurca
GTGTGTGTGTGTGTGTGTGTGTGTGTGTGTGTGTGTGTGTGTGTGTGTGTGTGTGTGTGTGTGTGTGTGTGTGTGTGCTTGCGTCCCTCTTCCTTGGCACTCCCCAGTCGCTCTCTGAATGTGTGTGTGTGTGTTGCAGCTCGGCTTCCAGAAAAGGGTGTGTCCGCCTGCCTGCCACTGAAAGGGAGGGAGGGGTCAGTTCACGGCTACTCCTCCCTGCTCTGTCTGTTATTTCTCTTTCGTTCTCATTCCCTCAGTGTCAGCCTCAGGATTTAGGCCTTTGTTTCTCTGTCTCCTCTTCTCTGCTCTCTTCCTTTACTTTAGGTTTACATTTCCCTTCTTTTAAAAAAAAAAAACCGTGAGTGTGTGTGAGCCCTCTTCTGGCTGATTTTTAGAGAGGAGGTAAAGCTTGTTATCAGTTCTTTTGCCTTTAAACTCCAGCTTACAGATTCCTTTCTACCTTTTCATTTTTGTCTTAGTTTTCTCCCATTTTTCACCCCCTTTCTCTGGCTTCAAACTTTTTCTTTACCTTTTTCTGTCCCCTCCCCCTGCCTCTCCTCCTTATCACCTCCTCCCCTCTCTCCACCTTCCTGTCCTCTGCATCTTCTGCACAATTTGTACCTTCCTCCGCCTAACTAATCGCCTGCCTCTCCTCCTCTTCCTCAGTGCCTGTCGACTCCAAAGCAGAAGAAGAGTGCTGCTGGTGCCCGAAAGAAGCAGAGGAGCCCGGCCAAGCAGAGCGCCGTGACCCGGCAGCCACCGTCCTCACCTCCGCCCCCCGCCGCCCGACGAGAGCAGGAGGAGGAGGAGGAGCTGGCGACTGGGCCTCGGCCGCCGCACGAGGAAGAGGAGAAGCCGAAGGAGGTGGGGACGCTCACCGTCAGGGTGAAGCAGGAGGAAACAGAAGAGGAGAAGGAGGCCCAAGGCCGGAGAGACATGCCCTCAGTACAGATCAAACCAGAGCCAGAGGAGATGGAGTGCACGGTGAGGAGGAGGAGGAGGAGGAGGAGGAGGAGGGGGAGGAGGAGGAGGAGGAGAAGGAGAAGGAGGAGGAGGAGGAGGAGGGAGAGGAGGAGGAGGAGAGGTGGGGTTTTGGGTGGAGATGATTGGTGGAGAGAAGAAGTGATGGAGGAGAATCAGTTGGGTGTAGGTAGGCGTCAGCAGATGTAGCTGCAGGTTCTGACGCGTTGGAACCCGTTGAGTCCTCACAGGATTTATGATAAGATTCTGGTTTTGCAATATTTTGTGATTTTATTTTTGCAATTTTTTTTTATATATCTTTGGAATTTCCTAACTTTAGGAATCAGTCAAAAAAAAAATCCAAACAGAAGGTGTAAAGATCCATCAGACCAACAAGACCCTGAGTGAAAGTAGGTTTACTTTTTCTCTAAATTTAAATTAGCAAAATATTCAGAAAGTTTAGTCTATGGATATACAAAACCAGAAGGTTCAGAGAGTCTGTAGCCCATTTTGTCTGTTGATTTCCGACCATTTATTCATAAATTCAACATAGTGAGTCATCATCATAGACCAGATTCTCCTTTATTCTGTTCTGTTGGAGCTTTTAGAGTTTTACTCTTACTTCTGCTTCTTCTGAGTCTTCTTGCTGCACTCCGTACTTCCGCACTGAAGGGTGTCGTTATCAAGATGATGGTAGGTCATACGTTTGGTGTGATAATTATTAGTGGTGGGATGCGTTAAGATTCTAATTCCAGTTAATTGCTGAGTCAGTAATACATTTTTGACAGAATGAGCAACGGTTTAAATTCAAAGACCCATTTTGAGCTGAACAACAAAAATATTTATTGCTTTTAATCTGTTATTTAGGTTATTCCTCTATCTGATTGGTGCACAGTCATATTATGCCCATTCAGCTTTCCCATGTTTCAGGAACCTCTGATCATTTTTAGAACTGGGGTCGTCTGTGCTGGTGCATCATGAGATGCTATTTTAGGATTGAATAACTTTGCTGAAGTGTCAACCTGTCCAGGGCGTAGCCCGGCGCTCACCTGTTAACCCCTGGAGCCAGCAACCCTCCTCACCTGACTAGGGATAGCCATGTAGGAGAAAGGATGGATGGATGGATAATGTTGCTCATATGCTAACTCCTTTTAGCACAACTTCACAACATCCCTTCAAATCGTTTTTTGAAGCAATATTAACTCCCAGTGGGCCAAGAGAAGCAGCTTTGTTGTTTCTTTGCAAATGTCTCTTGTGTGTCAGATTTAAAGGCACACCAGAAACATAATAAAAAGGTTCCGCTAAAAACTTTTGCATGTAAGAAATAAATAGTGATTAAATAAAATCTTTAACAGGTTACAATCTGTCATTAATTAATCAAGATGACCACGTTACAGTCCTTGACCCACTAAATACCTCATATTATGTGGGTTACTATTTCTTATTATTTTACTGTTGATTTAAACAAAATTAGATAAAATAAAAATGAAGTCAAAAAATCAGTACAGTAGACTCTTGGTATTCACAGCAGTGAAGGAAATTTTTCCTTTTGAATAATTTAGATATGCTCAATGGAAAGAAAATCTGTGAATAGGCAAATTTCTCACAAGGTATCTGGAGTTACTTTCTACAGAAATATCTGCAAATACTGAATCAGAACTAATTCATAGAGATGTAGAGATGCTGCTATTTTATCAATAATAATAATAATAATAATAATAATAATAATAATAATAATAATAATAATAATAATAATAATAATGCATTTGTTTGTATTGCTCTTTACAATAACCACTAATTTAAACACAGCTTTACAATGAAATAAAACAGATGTGACAGTCAAATAATAAAAAATGTCAGAACCTTGAAGAGTCCTAGGTCAGAGGTCAGTCTTATTTCTGGCAGAAGTTTATTCCAGAATCTGAAGTTTAAAATCAATCCTAAGCTGATTGTGCTTCTTAGAGTTTGTTAGCAGCATTCTGTACGGTTTGGACGTGAATTAGTAGAGACTAGTTTATGCCAAATAAAGGGCATTTTGTTAAGTCTAGTCTCAAACTTATAAAAGTATGGACAGCCTTTACAAGATCGTTATAGTTTAAAAACATTTGGGCTTTGGCCAGCAGCCATATGTGAAAGAAACACACCCTAACCACATCATTTGTTTGCAAAGTTTAAAATTTGAGTCAGTTTTTTGTTTTTTTTACTTTAAGTAGACACTTGATAGAGTTCACCACTGTAAACTGTGGTGAGAGCTCTACAGACTATGCTGAGCTTCAAACTGCTTTCTGGCCTCACAGAGGCAAACAAGGTAAAGATATTCTGTAAAATCCGACTTAAAACCCCATAAAACCTCTAAAGAAATTGACCCAAATACTTTCATAAGGTCACAACAGGTTTAAAAACAAGTTTTTCCTCATTTAACTTGGGTTTTAACCTCTTGGAACATTCAACCTCGATCAGAACATTGAAAACAGAAAACAAACTATTTGATTTTGCATTTTAATTTGTACTTCTATTTGGATTATAATGCTTCCATAAACAACACAAGTTCTTAAAAAAAACAAAAACAAACATTTTTTGGAAATACGTTATTGTGGTGTCTGGAAAATGAATCATTTCAAAAACTTAAGGAAAAGAACTTCACAAATTAACAGCGAAGCCCAACCCGTTACTTAGCAACCCAAGCTGAACTCCAGCGTGTTTAATCAGCTAGTTTTACTGCTACATGCAGTGTACAATGGCTGCTGAAAAAGAAAAGTGTTTTGTTGTTGACTTACCATACAGAAACTACTTTCTGCATTCTTCTTGGTTGTGCAGGAGGCTCTACTTCTCCTTTTCAAACCTGTATTGTTGTATAATTGTGCATCTGTTTGCATCCATTTTCACGTGGGAGTGTAAACATTGAGTTGGAGGGTGTGGCCAGCTGCAGCTTATTTGGATTTAAAGTGACAAGAGGCCCTAAAACAGCTCAATCTGAAAGGATCTCAGAAACGGCAGAACTGATCACACTAAAATCTCATCAGCTAAGATTGATTTTGTTAAAAAAAAAAGTAACCGACAATGTTTTGTGTAGCCCCTAGAACCTTCCCTCCATGTTCAAGGAAGCATAATACGTCACCTTTAAAAGAAATTTGAGTTGTCCCAAAGGAATCAAAGTGGAACCTCGTAAACACTTTATTTCTTGCACCATCTTAAAATTCCCCCTTCTTGTTATTCTATCTGCTCGCCTGTTAACATCTTGCACCTTCATTATTGATGTGTGCTAATTAAATATAATCATAAGTACTGTCTGTACATCACCCTGCATGAAAATGCTTTTTTGCTGGCGCAGGCAAGTCGCTGCACATTAACATTTCTAACTGCATATTGAAGCTGATAGGTTTCAGGTCCATAACCTGTTATTATCAGAGCATATATGATGCAGGGCGTGAGGATTAATGATAAGGTGATGTTTGTCAGTTACAGGCACGCAACAGCAGCCATTACCTCAGCCTCACCGTCCAGAGAAAGGCTGGATGGGCGCAGAATATGTTGGAGGAAGTGAAAAGGAGCAATAGGAGACAGACGGGGATAGGTTTCAGATGGAGGGAGGAGATAGGGTGGAGGTGGAGAGGGTGTGGACAGTCAGATAAGAGCAGACTGCTGTCCATTTTGTCCTCCATGTTGCAAGATGAAGACGCTTTGTTTTTAACAGAGAATCCAACAGGGAGGCTTATTGTTGTACAGCCCATAATGTATCATATCATAAATCCATTTACTACATGATCAATTAAAATTGACTTGATAATTTCCCATTGGACAATAATCATTAAAGAGAGTTTCCCCTTGAATATTGTTGAAAAATCCTGCAAACGTTCTTGGTTTGGAGTACCTGTCACTTTTCCCTTTTCTCTCTGTCTAAGCTAAATGAATAATATTTTTTAATCAAAATTTGAGCTTGCATATGTCACTATTACTATTATATTTGTTGAAAATGTCGCAATAATTTTTGGAAAACCTGGTCATAGTGACCTAGTAATAAATAATGCTTTTGTTACTTTTGCTAATCAAAATGAAGTCTGAATGTTAAGGCAGCGGAACTGTAACTCAGTAAGCCACAGCCACAGTCATTTTTTCTTTTATTTAACCTTTTTTTTAACCAGTTGAGTGATTAAGAACAAATTCCTATTTACACTAACGGCCTGGCAGGGAGGGAAGAACATGTTGGAAAATCAAGCAGCACATTTTTCCAGTGAACAATAAACATTAGCAGTTGAGATCATGAATCCGTATAGACAATGCTGAGACAAAGACACAGGATAAAAATGATATCATATATAACATTTGAAACATATGCATGTTTCAGATAATGTCTTTAAAGTTCCTATTGATAAAATGTGCTTAATTTTAATGATTTTGAAGCTTCTTCCAATTTTTTTCCAGAATTATGGAAAGATGGTTCTCTTTTCTTCCTGGGAGATTCTGTTGTGGATGTGCTGCTTTGTTCGGGATGATTGTTTGACTCTAGAGTACATTGGTGTTTGGAGAGGCTCATGCTGCCTTGATGAAGCCCAAACCATCACCCTACCACTACCGTGTCTTTGTCTAATTCGGCTGATGGAACCTTGAAGTTTCCTGCTGAGTGTGGGATGGAGCTGTTTCCATAGCACAATCTGTGTATGTGTTGGGATTGATGTCTACATGTTTTCTTAGACGTCAAATAGTTTGGAGATGACAAATAGTTTGGAGGCAATAATTACATCTCTAAGGTTGTTGTCCTTCGGTCTTGCTGTTGTGAAGGTCTGCATGATGATTTATGCAAACCCCTTGAAATTATTTGTATAAATCTACCAGCTTTGTGCAAAAAATCGTAAATTTAAAGGTGAATGAGCTTTAACTGTCTCTACCATCATAAAATAAACAAATTACAAAACGTTTCAGTGATGCATCATTTCCTGTTTGGCTACACTGCTTCTGTAAATGCCACGGCTTGTCTTCGTTTAGCCTGAGCTGAAAAATCATGAATGTATTAAGTGACCCGACTCAAGCTGACACATAGAGACCTTGTGCTGCACATTTGCTAAATGCAGAAAATTGTATGCATTTAAAATCCATGTTCCATCTGGTACAAAGCTGAGGTTTTTAAAGGATTTGTTTTAGCAGCCATTTGATTATCTTTTTTTAGACACGCAATAAAGGGGGATTCAATTTGCAAGTTTGCATTTAAATATTTCTGGATAGTTTGTGTGTATTAGCCTAAAAGACATATACATTTTTCCTAATTCTACATTATTCTGTGCTGGTGTTGATTTTTTTATGTGTTACCAGTTATTGACCACTATAATTTTGATGAAACTGACATGAAGCAACGTCACACCTGGATCAGCTGCACCAAAGTTCAGTGTTCTCAGTATTTATGACAGTTTTTCCTTAATCATAGACAAGGATCTGTTTGAAACGAAGGCCATAAATCTGCTCCTCCTTGAGATTGCAATGCCTTCTAGTAATATTTGTCCAAAACAAGCTTGGACTGAGATCTAGCCCATCCTGTACTTTTATTCTCTCATTTTTTTTCTTGAGAAAAATCTATAATTATAAGAATTTGAATTAATGATGTCTGAAAACCCTCAAAAATAGATTTTTGTCATGATTGTTACTTTGAATATTTTCTCCACTCTACTTCAATATAAATGAAATATTTTTAGTAAATCCAGTTATTCCATACAGCGTAATGATAAAAATCACACCGCTTTATGTAATTGGTATCCTAAACAAACCTGTTGTAGGGTTAAGGTTGACCAAATAGTTAGACACTGAGACCATGGTGTTTTATCACAAAATCCTGTAGTTTGAAGCAATAAAATGTCAAGGTCAGGCTGACAGTACCAGTTATTCATTTATGATCTCTGTGATTCTACTGTAGCTGCAAATGGAGTTAAAATAGTTGCATCCAAACTTAGAATTTGACTACATGATTTTTTTATCAAACTGTTATAATTTAGCCACCGAGAACAACAACAACAACAACAAAGATAACACCCAGAAACGACAGAAGGTTCAATGGATCGGAAGCAAATTTCTGATTGGAAAAACTTTGAGCGATTTCTGTTCACATGAGGCTGAAAGTGTTGGGGAATGGGGGAGGGTTCTGGTGGAGCCCCTTGTGTTGTGGTGTGGTTTGGGTTAGTGATGGGTGGGGGCTGGGTGGAGTAGTATTGCGTAAGGGATCATTAAGCAGAGGGTGTTTGTGTGCGTGTGTGTGTGTGTGTGTGTGTTGACCACACCTCTGCGGCTGTCTCTAACACAGGGGATTGGACTTTCCTGTCCGCAGATAAAGTCTCCAGGAAGTGGACCCTCCTGCAGTTCAGGATCTAAAACATCCCACTTAATGCCTCAAAACCATCAGAACCATCATTATTATTGCTGTTGTATGTTTACTCTGAAAGTCTGTGCCCTTGGGTAACTGCTTGAAAACGAATAATACCACCATACAGCTGCTACATGCACCAGTGGCTTCCCACATGTTAGAGACATGCAAACAACAAGTGTCCCACTTTGCTTCTCAGCAGGACATGTTGAGAGCTCCTCTCTGAGTCCTGATCTCACCGGAGAAATGGCAAAAAGCTGTGAAATGATTAATGATTAGCTCTATTCAGCCATACAATAAATACTGGGCTAATTATTTAATTTATAAATGCCATAAAGTTATAAAAACAACATTCATTAACTCAAAGACAATGCTGTCCAGATACCATCATGCATCCAGCAGACCTACTGTTATCTGCATATATTTATTTTGCAGCTGAATTAGAGTTAAAACATCTCAGCTATGGTGACCTTTGAACTGCTTTAATGACTGCTTTGACACATTGTCAACTTTATACAGATACACATACGTATATGAAGGAAATGTAGTAACCTCAGTTACTTTCTCAAGTAATTTCAAACTGTTATTTAAAATTTATTAGGAAATAAAGTAAAATATGTCACTAAACTTGTCATAAGATTGACCTATTAGCGTTGTTAGCTCAGGTGAGGCTCAACATGTAGCTGTATAGGAGAGATCTGAACACAAGTCAGCATCAGGCAGCGGTAGACATCGCTAAGAAAAAAGCTAATTGTGCTAACTCTATAAACATTTGTTCCGCTAATTCTAAGGCACTACACCAACATGGTATTTAGCTGAGGCTAATGCTAAATCACTAACTTTAATTGAAGTTATATCTGTTCTTGAAAGACTATTAGATGTTTCTATCTGGTTCCCTGCTGTCCTTGTTTTAGTTTGTTTCTCTATGTTCCATGTTTGAAATAAAGTTATTAGGGGTAAAAAGAAAGAGAGAGAGAGGAAATGGAACTGGTACTTGAAAAATTCAATAAACCAAACTTCTACAAAGATGCCAAACTTTTTCAACTGCAACTTTACATGCAGCTAAGTAAGTTAGCGCTTTAGAATTTTAGAAGAACATATTTAGAGGAAGGAGACGGGTGGATTCGTTGATGACTCATAGACGGAGGGATGGATGGATGATGGATTCACTAATGGATGGATGGAGAGATAAATTGATAACAGGTGTTTCCAGTTCATATGCTGATGAACCAAACATTGTGACATTGGGTCACCAGCTGAGAAAGCGTTGATGATTAAACAACATGTCTGCTTCATGCAGGTTAATCAGTGTTCATCAGTGCGAAGGAACGGGGTCAAGGGTCATTCAGCTCATCAGCTCTGCAGCAGCAAAAGAAAAGTTTGGGAGAAAATTCTGTGGACACACCTTTATCTCACCTTCACCTTTCCCTCCCTCGTACTTCTTCTTCTTCTACTTTCTCTCACAAACTTTCTCACATAAGTCCTCCTCTTCTTCTCTTTCCCCCCCTTCCTTCCTCCCCTCTCTCTCTCTTGGTCGGCCTCGCTACCTCACCCTAATAGGATATGTCGGGGGAGGCTCTGCTTCCGCTCGCCCAGTCACCATGGCAACCACAGCTCTGGCGGGAGTTGCCAAAAGACTGTATAGCCTGACCCCCCCCACCCCCCATCCTCCCATCCCACCAACATCCCCACCCCCAAACCCACCCATCGCTCCTCCTCTTCCTCCTCCACCTTTTCTCTTTCTCTCTTTTTCTAACACACACAGTCACAGTGAATACCTGCCAGCCAAACACAGTGAATGGATCTAATCTGTGGTTCTCATAAGCACAAATACACACAAACAGCCAAGGCCTGTGTGTGTGTGTGTGTGTGTGTGTGTGTGTGTGTGTGTGTGTGTGTGTGTGTGTGTGTGTGTGTGTGTGCGCGTGCGTGTGCGCGCGCGTGTGTTTGCATGTGTGAGAGCTTCAGGGTCTATTTGCTGAGCGTTTACCATGTGTGAGTTAGTTAGTGTGTGTTTGTTTCCCAGCTTTCACCCCATTCAGAGGATTTCAGATCCAGACTCGGAAAGAGCAGCAACGTTTCAGGGGAGTTGGGGCTTTGCAGTGCAGATACTGGATAGATGCAGCTTTTCTCCTGCTGCTGCTGCTGCAGGATGATGAGGATGATGATGGTGATGATGATGTCATTGTTGGCAGCTCGCTTTTCCTACGCCGCGAAGCTTCCAGGAAGTAGAAGCAGCAGCCCCGATTGAGACAGGAAGCAGTTTGCGTACTGTACGTGTTTTTTTTGTTGTTTTTTTTTAATGCGAGGGTTTGGTGCGGAACAACTGGAGAGGCTGAGAAATGCTCAGCTCGCCTTTGATCCTTGGCAGCAGCGACAAACACACACCCTGCTGCTTTAATTGCCCCGGCAGACAGCTGTGGGGAACTGAGCTGCCGGTTCCAACTGTCATCTGCTGAGGAAATTCAAGCAATTTGGGGCAAAAATGGTTTATCTCTCTCTCGCAATAAATGTGAGGCTTGTTGCACCAAACCACTCAGGCTACATGTTTTTGAATTTTCTGATTTGCATTGCTTGTAAAATCCAGAACACAAGAAAAAAAAGATGAAATTATTACCTACATTGTTGCGAAAATATAAATGTTCTACACTGAAAGTTTTATAATATGATATATTAGTATCATTTTTGTACAGAAAGACCAATTTCTACTGCTTATTTGAATATTTTTAGCAGATTGTTGTTTCGCTAAGAACCTATATAATTTAAAATCTGAGATTTCTGGAGAGAATATGTTTAGCTTTGATTTAAAAATGTAAATCTATTTCTTGTGTTTAGGAGCACAAATTTAAATGAACCAAAAGTAAAATGTGGATTTTTAAATCTTAGAAAGTGTAATTAACTATATTAATAAAAGGTAATTGTTTTTAAATTTATTCAATAATTTAATATAAATATATATATATATATTAACAAATAAATGAGCAAAAGGGCACAATTAGGAGGAGCCTCCTAACTTTATTCTAAAAAATAAAGTTAACAGCATTCTCAATATGTCATTTTTAGTTTGTAAAATGTATTTTGAGTATTAAAAACAATAAGAATAATAGGAACATTAATAACAACGGATATATTTATTTTCTTTTATGTTACTTAGAATAATACAAAAATATTAAATTGCAGATTAATACATTGTTCTAGAAATTACAAAATAAATAATTTCAAGGATCAAGGATCATCCATAAAGCCAGGGTTATAGTTTTATTGTTTCTATATTTGCCTATAAACTGTAGGAGAACAATGCCTACCAGTGGTGATCCAACAGAAACAGTCTGTTTCCTCTGGTTAAACGGAGGACTGGTCTGTGCCAGCTCTTCCCCTAATGAAGTGCTGAAAGATTTACTGCGCACGATGATTGAATCAAGATATTTTAATCATGAAAGGGATGAATACGAAGCAGGAGACGGGTGAAAGCGCTTGTAGCAGTGTTGGTTTTGGTTTTATCAGAGTGAAAAGATGAGTTCCTGCTTCTCCAGCTGTGCAGAAGCTACATGTTTGCTGCTTGAACTCAGATTGTTGTGGCTCTGGAACTGCTCTGCTGTCTGTTACTGCATGTGGACGTAACATGTCTCCCAGAACTCGTCTTTCCTGTAAGACCTTACCTCAGAACAAGGAAGAAAGAGAACGGGAATATATTGCAGTTTTAGAAGAGGGTATGCTGTGAGTTATAACTTGAAAAACCCTCTGGTGACACTTTAACTGTCACTGAGGTGTGAATCACAGAGTGGAATGACGAGTGATGAGTGAGGCCTCACTGTTGACCTCTTCACCGTCATAGTGTGGCAAGCTTGTACGAACAATTCAGGAACAATTTTTATGCAATGTTAACTATACATAGTTATGCAAATGTTAAATAATAAAAAATGACTCAGTGAACAGCAAAAGTTCAGCATTTTGCTGCGTTTTGAGTAGATTGTTCTATTGAAACATTTTCACACAGCCCTGCTTGCTCCACTTTCATCAAACTAGTCAGTTTGCCTAGAAAGTCCAGTTCATTTGGGCAGGTGTGAATGCGTAATGGAGTTCTGGTGTAGACCACTCCCTCTCCATTTTTGCTTACATTTCCTGAAAAGAAGAAATTTGCTCTTGGTGTCTTTTTCAGGGGTTTTTGTGTTGGTTTCTTCAGTAGTTCTTGGTGCAGCGCCTCCACAGGTGAGGAAGGGAGCAGGCACAGCAGGAGTTGAAAATGTAACAAATGTTGCAATCTTAGTTCCCAGTGAGCTTTTCCTACCCACAGTCTTAGAGTTTTCCTGTCAAACCACTCCAGACCAAAGCCAACCTCCAGTTTTGGTGTGTCTTGGTGTGCAGCTGGTCTGGTGGCTTGCTGGCTGGGATCAGTCTGCAAACAGGTGGATCCAGCAGGGCAGGAAGTGAGAGCAAAATGCTCTCACCTAAACACTGGTTGTAGTTGGTTGGTGTTGGAGTGGATGGAGCTACAACTGTTTGAATGTTGTCAGCTGTTGTTTCTTTTCTCTCCTTCTTCATGTCTGTATTGTTCTGTCCATCTCTGCCCTCATGATCAAATGTGAAAGTGCCAGAAAACACCAGTGCACCTTCAAATGGAGGCGCTAAGGAGGAATCTGTCTTAAGGAATCTTCCTAAATGCCTCAGTTTGGAGGTTTTTCTGCCTTGTCTCACAGGGACAGTAGGTTGTTGGAATCTCACTGGTGAGGAGGACGGCTTTGTTTACCTGCTAGACACGATCTCAGAAAAGTGAGAGACAGATGGATACATTGATTGATGGATGGATGGACGCTTGACCTGGCCTGTTTGGATGGATGGATGTATTTATGAACGTGTCTCTGCTGGACCATAATCTTGATTCCATGTCGTCTAACAAAGAGCACAAGAACAGCAGCATCAGAAGTTTAGTCATATAAATAATCAAGCTGCCTTTATCTGGTTTGTGGGAATCCTTCTGTGGTCAGTTGGTTCAATAATTATTTCTATTTACCCAAGTGCTTCAAAATTAAATAATCATGTATTCATTTGTTACCTTAAAATGACACTTAAATCCCATGTATATACCAGCAAGCTACACAAACCGTTCACCATCTATTAGTTGACCTTTTCTATCCTGACCAGTTTCTCTCTGTTAAATGCTTACAGTCACATCACTAAAACCAAACACACACGCAGGGTTAAAACGTCATTTAAAGCCACTGCCAGCTCTGAATACCTCAGCCTTGTTCACATGCATTAAACACAGTCATACGTCTTACATGTGTCAGCCGTCCTCTGTGGGCCAACTGACAGCTGAGCTTTATTGGCCGCCTGTAAATCACTCATTACGGTACCAAACGTGCGGCCCAAAGTACAACATGATTAAAGTCTTGCGGACGCCGAGCGAGTGCGTTCCTCCACCGCCACAATCACAGCTGCCGGCCGCATCAGACAGAGTTAGGGATCGCATGAATTAATTGCAAGATGAGGACCGGGTGACCCATTTTACGGCGGAGTTGTTGAACTGGGGAATGAGGCGGATGAAGAGGAGCGACACGTCACACTCAGTCAAGGGTTTCAGCTCCGAACATCCCAGTGTGGGAAGTTCATTGTGACTTAAACAAAGACGCGAGTCTCTGACTTTTAACAAAAGTTAAATTTGTTTATTTAATTGCAGTTAAAAGCCCAGAGGCTGTCTGGTGGAATTCCATTTATTTATGACAAGTGATGTAATGGTGATGGCACAGAAATGCAAGAACACATTCACAAAGATAAATAAACTTTAAATTCTAATGAACAATAAACACTGGAACTGGAAGACATTTTAAATATCCAAAATTAATAAACAAAAGAATAAATAAAATGAATTATGAAGTCTCTGTACACAAAATTGTCCAAAGCGCCAGAATGAAGACTTTTGTCATCCAGTTTTTGGTAGAAATTTATCATGGAATTAATTGATTTATTGCTTAATGCGTCAAACCTAATGGTTTATAGATGCGCTGAGTTAAGAACACACAGCAATTATGGAATTTAGGCAAATATTGAAATGGAAAATCAAAGAAGAGCCTTTGTCAGTAATGCGACCAGCTCCTGCCAGCAAAAACACAGGAGGGAGCAGCATCATGCTTACTGTGGAATATTGTCTCTGGAAATCAAACTATATTGTCATAGAAAAAGTCTTCAGTCAGAGGCTTCTACAAATTTGTTGCAAGACTGATTGCTACAGGACATTCTTCCTGCCCACAGCAGGAACTCTTTGAAGATACTTGGATGATGTTAGTCATAATATTTTCTTTCCATTTTAGGATATAAAAAGAGGATGTTTGAACAGAACTGAATAGCAAAATGTGAAAAAGTTTCAGTTGTTGAAATATTTTCTCAAGGCGATGTAATTTATTTGAATTGCACAAACTCAGTTACCGTAATATCTCCACATATGATTCCTGTGAACTAACCCATGTAAAAGCTACAAATTCTTTTTCTTTTTCTAATTTTATCTCATCTCAAGTCCAGAAAAGATCTTCCACTCTTTGTTAGAAACGAATCCTTTCGGAGTCTTTGTTTGTGGATTTCTGCTCAGAATCGTCTGAGCAGCCGTGAGGAGATGAGCGAGTGGGTAGAAAGGAAAGCCGCCGTGGGGATGAGAGGGTGAGGCACTGAGGGTGTGGTTGGTGTAAGGAGCGCGGGATGCTGAGGAGGGAAAGGCGGAGGTGTGGGAGAGAAAGGTGTCAGAGGTGGGGTCCTGAAAAAGAGAGTGAAGAGGGGGGGATGAGATGGAGGGATGAAGGATGGAAAAGTGAACGGACTGGGAGGGAAAAGGAAGGGAGTTGGTGGTGGGTGGAACGAGCAGAAAACATGGAGTCAGCTGATGGCTCTCAGTTTCCATGGAAACGGCAGGGCCTTTCCCACCCACTCCGTCTTCCTTTCTGTCTTTCTTTCTCTTGTTTCGTTCTCTCTTCTCTGCCTCGCTCACTTCTTTCACACTTGATTTTCTTTTCAGGATTTTGTTTCCGTTCTTCTTTCCCTCTGACCGTCTCACTATAATCGCGTTATGGCTTTCCTTTTTTTTTGGCTTATGATCATCCTTTTCTTATTTTTTTCTTTTTCACTATTCTGTTCAGGAGACCTTTGCCAAGTTTTGAACAATTTTAGATTTTGAATTCACTTCAGATATACCTGTCGGCCACTTGTTTTCTTTCCTTTCCTCTTTTCCTTCTATTTTTCTTTTCCTCTTGCCTTGTGAGCTCCTCTTTCTTTCTGTTCCTTTTTGTTCTCTCCTGCTCAGTTCATCTGCAGAGGAACCAGATAATATGTCCAACACAAAGAGCGGGTCATTAGCACTTTTAAATCTCCATTCACAAATGTAGTTTTGGAGCTGGAAGAGAAGACGCACTCATCTCTTTAAAAGAAGTTAATCTGTAACAAATTCAACCAAACATGCTGAACAAATCGTTTCCTTATTAGACTGTAGTTATTTGCATAGACATCCAGGTGGATAGCTAATGTTTACGTGTTAGTTAATTCGTTCACCTTTACAAACCCAGCTTCCAGCTGAATGCATGACCTGATAAAAGGGTGTAGCAGAGTCTCCACCCTCTTCTCCTCGCCCAGGGCCAAACCATGTTCAGTTCAACTGGATGGAGGCCAATTCCTGGACTGGAGGCTCACTGCTGTTCCCTCTTCCACTTCTCCCCTCTCTCGCTCTCTCTCTCTCCTTCAGCCTGTACCAGTCTCTCTCCATACCCATGCAGCCTTCTGTCTCTGTCCGTCTCACTTTCTCATCCACCTCCCCCTCTTCCCAGCGTTCCACACAGCAGCCATTGTTCGCTGTACTTTGGGGCTGCATGGCAGCTGAGCCCTGGGTGGCTGGAGAGGAGAATCGACGCTCCATTTCTCTAAGGAGGCTCAGAGAACGAGGGCTTATTGGATCCCCAACGCCGGCATTCCTGCTTCCACTGCTTGGGAAAAAAAGACTGAATATTAAATGATGCATGTTTATGGAGGCTTATTGCTCATCTGATGGCATAATTTCTGCACCATTTTCCAGTTTAAATAGTCTGCCTTAATAAAATTCCCTTTATTTTTTATTTCATTCTGTTTCACTGGAAACAGAATGAAAACAGAAAGTTTTCCTGGCAGATTTTTCACTCATAACAAGAGGAAATGTCTTGCTATAAGTGAAATAAACTGTCAGTGGAAATAGTCTGCTGTTGTCTTCAGACCTTTCAGGGCTTCTGGTTCTGGTCTGTTCTGCATCCCCAGAACCAGACCCAAACATTGAAAAGCAACATTCTGCTTCTATGCTTCACAAATCTGGAACAAACTTTTCAGAAAACTGCCAAACTGAAGTGAGTACTATAAATCAAGACTAAAAACCAAATAATAATTGGTAAATACATAGATTCTAGTCTGGACTATAAATTTAGTTGTCTTATTTTGCCACTGAACTATTTGTTTTATTTGTTCAATGTGTTATGTTTTTATCACATGAAGCACCTTGAAACTTAACGGCTTCTTTCTGTTAAGATTACTTTCTAAGGTAAAAGGCCTTTTTTTTTTTTTTTTTTTTACCAAAACAGAAATTGACACTGATTAACAAACTTAAGTTTTGTAAATGCCTACTATATAAAACTTGATTATTTCATGGGATATTTAAGAACTGGGCTTTAGTTTCTCAACATTTCTGGTTTCAAAACAAAGAAAAACATAAACCTTTTACAGTAAGGGAAAGGCCACATTTTCTTTTGGAAAAAAAGCTACAAAACATTGTTTGAAAACTTATCTCGTCATTATTGTATTGATTTGTCATGATTCACATTAGTAATGTAATCTATTATTTAATGCTGTATGTCATGTGATATGTGTAATGTGTAAACAGCGTCTTGTTTTAGTCTGACGTAGCTCTTCCCCTCCTCCCCCCCCCGACAGGCGGATGTTGGTGATGACTGCTCCCAACCCACAGACCTAAAGATTAAGTCAGAGTTCAAGGCGGAGCCGTCTTCGCCTCACTCGAGTCCCGCTGAGGACCAGACCGAACCCGTCGACCTGTCGCTCAACAAGCCCCGCTCCGCTTCCACAGCGAGCTCCACAGTCAACCCGGCGCCCAGCAGCACCGCGGCCCAGCCCGGCCTTTCAGCCACGCCCATTCCCTCCACGGTGCAATCCATAGGCTCCATGGTAACCACAAACTCCTGCCTCCTCCGTTTATTCATAATAAGACACACAGCAAGGTTTGTGACTCCGTGGTGTTCTCCTGCCAGGTCCTCTCTCCAGGTTCTATCCTAGCAACTCAAGGAGCCGGAGGACAGCAGATTCTCCATGTCATCCATACAATCCCGTCGGTCAGCATGCCGAGCAAGGTGGGCCAGCTGCAGACCATCCCTGTGGTGGTGCAGTCGCTTCCTGTAGTTTACACCACCATGCCCACAGACGGCGTCGCCACGGCAGCCATCACAGTGCCACTGATAGGCAGCGACGGGCGCTCAGAAGGATCAGGTGAGCGGGTTCAGACAGGGCTGAAAATGTTGTGCCGTTACCTTTCCAATGCTTTGAAGTTGTTTTAATGAGATACCAGAGGAAGTTGCAGGAATGACTAAATACCTCTTTGGCTGTATGAAGCATATAGAGACAGTTCTTCACCCTCCCTTACCTGTCCTGAAAGCTGGTGTTAAGATCTTTGTTGGTAACAGATGATAGTTTTTGGAAAACATCTTGGACATTATGTTGTTTTTTTTTTTTTTTTTTCAAATCTGTCGTTGATTAAAATTCAAGATAATAACCACTTTCAAAGGAGTCAGACTGTAATGATATCATGTGTGCACACTGCTGATGTGCCGTTGATCACATCAACCTGGAATGAGTTTGAATGAAGTGTCACTCATCAACTCTGGGCATAGACCTGCCTTCACCTCTTTGACTAACTTTGTAAAGTCTCTGTTTGCTTCACCTTGGTTTTTAATTCAAACCAGCATGGCCTCGACTCAAGAATGTAAACGACGGAGGCAGTAACTTTGGAAAATATCCGCAAGACTCTTTGGCGTTCTGACCGGCCTGAAGATGCTCTCTGACTGTTTGTCCTCAGCAACCTGTACATGCCAGGAGCTGCAGCGTTCTGATTTATCATCTTTTTTCCTTCTTTTTGTTTTTTTACATCCATGTCTCAAACTAGCCCTCTTACTCCCCCACCAATTCCCAGCTGCGACTTTTAAAAATGTCAGGTCAGGATTTGTCAAGTGGTTAAAACTGTTTTTCACTTGTGAGAGACGTAGAGCTTCTGTTTGAAGCTTTAGTGTTTCTTTGGGGAGGTCATATTGTTAATACAGAACCATTCATGCAAACATAGGGCTGTAACTAATGATTACTTTAGTAATAAATTATTATAATTCTGACAATTAATCAATGAATCTGCAAAAAAAATTCTTCCTTTTAAAGCTAAATCACTGGAAACATTTCAGAGTGAAGAACTTTATTGTTGTGAGAATATTTCTCGTCTTTTCCTAATTCGATTTCCCAACTGTGCTCCTCACTGGAGCTGGAACAGCAGTTTGCTTCCACAGCAAGATCAGAATATCCTCCTTGGAGAGATAATCAGGATTGTCTTTAATGTGAGCCACAACTATGTGAACTTATTGACTTAAATATGTTGTCATTTTCCTATTAGACTAACAACTAACAGTGGTTTGTGATCTGTAAAAACTCCTAGCTATTCAAAATAAACTATACTACTTTATTATATTTTTTGCCTATGGAGATTGTCATGTTTTCATCTGAACAATGGATGATATGGGCACGTATTGGAAGACTCGACTCTGATATCTGTTGAAAATTAATTAACGTTGTTATTGGCTTGAACTACTGTTTACTATATTAGTAAGAGCTAACACCATCAGTAGAAGCTAAAGCTAAACTAAAACAAAGTGTAAAATAAGTCAGTGCTTAAAGTGACAATGAAGCATCTTTAAGCCTTTGTAACACATCATTTTAATATATTCGACAAAATGTCTTCATCCCTATGCTAACTGTAAACAGTTAGAGTTAGAAACTGGAGCTCTTTAAATCATACGCTTTCTTTTCCAACTGACATTTCCAAACAGCAGCTGCATAAACACCAGCCAACTCTCTCCTCTTCAACCATGTGATTCTCCTCATCTTCATTTCCCCTCGTCATTTCTGCTTTGCCCTCTATTTCGATGTGCTCTGGTTCAAATTGAAAGCGCTAAAGGTTAGTCAATGAACAAAAATTACAGAGCTAGCACTGTAGCACCTAGGATATGCCAGCTACCAGGGATGGATGGCAGCATAAACACCTGTTTACATCCATGAGGATGTAAACAGATGTAAATAATATGTAAATAATATTTTATTTGGTTTTATAAATTGTATATATTGTTATCACATCTACTGTTACAACTAATCAGATGACTTAAAGACTTCATCCCCTTTGTGCCAGATAAGATCAGATACGGCAGCTTGAAAACCTGATAATACTCTACAAAAGCACCTTTCCATATTCCTGTAGCATTATTTAAAAATACAGGTTTTACTGTAAGGACAAACACAAGTTAAATTTTTGATGATTTCCCCTGATTCTGCATGTCACTGAATGTCTAAATTTAGGTAGATGTTAAGAATTTTGGAAGGTCCCCGCTTTCTTCCAATATGTCAGTGTGATTCATCAGGCCAGGTGGATTCTGAAGACCTTGTGTTGCATATTTTGATTTCTGTCCACATTTTTTGGCAGCATTGGCAGTAAAATTTGCAGCACACAGATCAAACTTTTTGACGTCTTGTTCAGCCTTGTGTGGCTGCAAAGCGAACAAGCTGGAGGCAGATGACGCTTTGTGCGCCGTGGTGTGTGGGAGGCAAACGAGATTTAAAGCCGGCTGGAAAGGCGCAGAGAGAAAGCAGGTTCCGCGACTCTATGAGTTGGGAGGGTCCAGCAGGAAGGATGTGAAGGAGAGGGGAGCGGCTCAAGGGGCTGGACGGGAGACAAGATGGGTCGTTTCTTTCTCCGCCTTTGAAAAAGAAAAGCCGCAGCAACCAGAGGACTGGGGGGGCTTGATGGCCTCAAGAGACAAAAAGCGAGTCTTTTCTTGGTGTGTGTCACCCTTCCCACATATGCATATACTCCACCCAAATTCCTTGCATCACCCCTCAGACCTCCCCACCCCTAACTGCTCTCTTCAGCTGGGTAGACTTTGAATTGTTGGGTCCCACATTCCTGCAGATAGCAGACGAGGGGGAGGTCACTTCTGTCTCCATTCACTGTATTACCAGATATAAAATGACAATCTTGTATACAAAAGTGCTTACTTTCTTTATTTCTGGTATTGCTGCTTGATCTTTTCAAATGTATTAAGACTGAATAAAGCAAATAACTTAAAGCAAAGCAGCTCTTAAAACCATTAAATACATCAGATAATTCTGCATGACAAGGTCCTTTAAAAGTTAAAAAACAACACATTCCTAAATGCTCATATAAGACAGCTACATGAAGGTACTGTGTGATGGATAAGAAACCAGCCAACATTTACATATGGGTGCCAGATAGGATTGTATCTGTGTTGCGTAATTGCAAAAATAATTATTTCAGGACAAATCTGGGCAGTAAATAGGACCTAAATGGGTGCAAGGTGTTTTATTTAATTTGAACTGATTGCGATTGGACAGAAACCTGCAAACAATGTGTCCAACTGTTTCTGATGATTGGGTGTTTTTTAGACCGAATGGATTCTCATACCAAAAGCCTGACCCACAAACAAGAATGTCTCAGTATATTATCATGTATATATATTTACACATTTAATATCATGTTTTCAGTGTCAGTGTTCAAAAGTGAAACTTGGAAGCTAAAAAGTTTTTATACTGCAAAAATCACTAAAAGACGCATTTTTAAAACAGTAATTATAGCCTACACAATCATGATGATCACAGAGAATGTTTCAAGGTCAATAAGCCACAAAAGGATATTTCTAGCAGCTAATTGTCAAGCAAAATTTTTTGTTTAGCCCTTTTGCTAATGTTGAAAATGTTTAGCACAGTTAGCTTCCCCTAAATTTCCCAGATATATTCTAATGCACTGATTTACTTGGCTGTTTGTGAACTTTCAGCTGAATAAAGTTCAGTATCTGTGTTTTTCCAACTGTTAAGATTTCTTAATCTAGTTAAATGTTTATATTCATGCCCTGCTCGTGTTCTCGCTCTTTTTTCTCAAAATGAGAAACATACAGGAAAAAAATTAAACATGGACAGTAGAGATCAAGACATAAATGTAAACTAACACTAACATTTCAATGCCCCCCATTAGATGTTGCTAAAGACGTTGGCTGGTTATAGATTCCTGTACCCCGGCATGTAAATGGAAAGAAAAGAGGATAACGACATCCATATTGTGGTGATGGGTTGTGGCTGTTCTAGCTGTACATTTGTTTGGCTGGGAAGCTACATTTCAGATTTACATGTGAAATAATTTGCTCATTTATGTTGTTTGGTTTTGAACAATCAGCACACTGTGGTTTTACAGAGCGTTAGCTGACACAAGCTGACTAGCTGTATGTCAGTTTCTAGACCTGGCTCAGATCTACAAATCTTTGCAGCCCTATTCTGTGGGTTCTTCACCAGTTGGAGCTTCTTGTTCCTTTCTTTTTTTCTTAAAAAAATCTCCCCACACTTTAAAACCCAAGAAATGAGAGGCCATTATTTTCACATAGAAGAACCAATTCTGACATAATTTGCATCTCTGTGAATGGAGAGAAACTGAACAAGTCTCTTCATGCCTCTGCACTATCAGGAGATCACAGCTGAAAAACAAACAGCCTCCTGACTTCACGATAAACAGGCATCTGTGAGGAGTTCAGCAGTTTGCCAAGGCTCCAGGAAACCCAACACAGAGATTTATCTTTCACTCAATTACTAATTAGCTTCTGGGAGTAAAGAAAATTCTTCTGGAAGAGCTTCCTTTAACTCTATTCCACTTAAAAATAAACGGTAAAATGATAATAAATATAGGAATAAAGATACATATAGGGGATTCCAATATGAAGTTTGGCATTAATTGATCCATTAATGCTATAGCTCAGCAGACCAGACCCTCCGATACTCATTCAGACTCAGACAGTCTTTGTCTTGCCAAGTTGCCTAAATCCTGACATTGTAATTCTCCAATTAACCCCCTGCTGTTCTATTCTCTGCTTTCCACCCATCCCCACCGCTTTTCCACCTTCCGCCATCTCCACCTCCTCGTCTGTTTAAACAACTGATTTATGTTTTCTGTCATCCTCTCCTCTCCTGCAGTTCGCATCAAGCCGGGTTCGACGTCTCCAGTGGAGTATCAGAGTGACAGCGACGCAGAGAGCGGTACAGAGTCCGGATCGGCCTCCCTCAGCGCCCAGAGCATCGACACAGGGTGAGCGCATCCATCCATCCATCCATCCATCCATCCATCCATCCATCCTTCCATCCATCCATCCATCCATCCATCCATCCATCCATCCATCCATCCATCCAGCCAACCAGCATCAGACATAGCAATCAAAACAACAGCTCTCTCTCTACAGGTCCCACTTATCCTGTTAAATGTTAAAGTTGATTACCGTTAATAGAAGACGGTACAACTCGGCTTTTTATGTTGTTTGAAAAGATTTGCAAAGTTGCATTTAAGCGAAACATGAGACTTATGGAACAGTGTCCAGTTTCATTTCTGCAACATCAGGCCATAGCAGAAATGTCTGATCATAATCTTCAGCTCCTTGTTTGAAGAAACTCACGCAAAGCACATCAGCAGAAACATGTCATTCTGTCAAGCATGGTGGTGGAGGGGTCATGCTGTGGGCCTGGCATAAGCTCTTCTGTTGACCTTCATATACTGAGAAAAATGTCAAATCATCCCACTTGACTTCAGTGTTTAACTAGGACTTAGACCAAAAAACAAAAAAAAGCACAAGTCCAGGTCTATTCAATTAGCATACATTTGCAGCCACTGGAGTCGCCCCCTGCTGGTTGGCTTTGCACTTAACATATTCACAAAGCCTTTTCGCAACATTAAGGAGAAGTGGAAGTTTTCACAGTAATGCCTTTTTGCAAGTCAATTTCAAAATGATCTTTAAGTCCATTTTATTTTTTGCTTTCGTCTTGATTTTCAAGATAACTTCTTCAACAAACTTGATTGATTCTCTCTGCTGAAATAAACACCAAATGGTCAAAAGTTTTTCTGCACTCCTTGACCACCTAATGTTTTTTTTTTTCAATTATCAGCGTGGAAGATAACCATTAAAACATGATTAACTGTGCAAGGTGCAGTATGTCTTTGTAAGTCGCTGAAGCTGTTGATATGCCATTAATGCGACGTCAGCTGACTCTAGTAGCCATACTACAAGTCAGCAGGGTCAGAAAGAGAGTGCAATGTGCAGCAGGGTTTATGAGGAATTCGGTCTTTGCGTGGGTCACCTCCTTCGCCTGCAGGCTCCTGACTAATTACATTACCGCAGCGAAGCCATGACTGGATGCTTATATAACCTTATATAACCCACCGTACAGCGGAACACACTGGAGACGCCCAGGCTGCAACACAGGAAGACAAAGTGTGCAGAGACACTGGAGGTGCAGTTTGCAATGCTTCATAAAAAGAAGTCTGAGATGTTGCAGAAACTCTTCTCTGTATGTGTGTGTGTGTTAGTGTCCAGTGGGTTCATTAGAAGATCAGCACAGAGTTTCTGCCACACCCACATGGGCGCGGCGCTGTTACTTAACTGTATTTCCAGGGTGTGGATGCTGTTGGTTTGTTCAGTTCTGTAATCTACATGTGTGTGCATGACGAACAGTCTGCCTTGTAAAAACTCTGCACATTTGTGGGGTATTTTATATTTATAAGGAAGATTATTTGGACAGTTGTGCATTTGTGTGTCTGTGTGAGAGGGAAAAAAATGGGATTGCTTGTGCGACTGTGTGTTGCTGGGCAGGGCCGTCCCAGAACCAGGGTGTAAACAAGGGTTACGTAATGCATTTGCCGTCACACCTCTTTGTAAAATGGACTTGGAGATCAGTGATTTTTTTTTTGTTCCTTTTATACCATTCATTAATGCCCCCAGCCCCCAAAAAATCTTCTGAGACATTTTAAATTACTGAAAGCTTTCTAAATTAGATACTTCAGAAGAAAAGAGATAAATAGATCAGAATGAAACTTAGAAGGCAGTAAAACATTTGAGGAAGACAGAAAGGAACAAACGGAATGATTTGAATACATGACGAAGAGAGAAAGGTTCATGGTAAAATACAGTCCTGGAGAAGCTGATGGAGAGTGTATGTGTCACGCCACCTGCTGGGCAGAGATGAAACTACAACATTATTTTATTCATATTCACAGAACTGATGTCTGCTTGTATTTTTAAAAACAACAACACAAATCTTGTCAGGACTTTCCTCTTAACTAGAAATATCAGCATTTTGGGGGGAAACTCAAAGGGAATTCTCCAAGGCAAACTGATGAGCTCAACTGAAGAAAGAACTTAATAGAAAACACAACTGCCATAAATATTCCACAAAAAACCTTCACAGAGATGTAGAAATATTCTGAATAATCAAAGCTTGAGCTAAAGCCAAAAATTGTTGAAGAAGTTGATGTCTGAACCTGATCAGCTGAACATGAGAGCTGATGACTGAAAAACCGAATTAAGTCAAAGTGAAATTCATTGACAGTCAAAGGTTAGTACTTTGACTGTTCTTAGGCCCCTTGTGCTCACAGGCCTTTAACAGTTAATAAATTCATTACCTTCATGCACTTATGCCTAAATGTACCTTAGAACTTTACTGTTTCAGAAATAGCACTGCAATTGTAACTAAGATAAACACAACAGACAACTTTATATATAAAATACAGTGGTGTTTGCACATAAATATAGATGTTAGCATAAACTAACACAATCATTCCAGTTCTGCTGTGCCACCTGGTCCCAATGTGCTGGTACTCCAACATTCTTCCAGTGAATAAGCTACATGTCTAAACTGATAAGACTCTCACAAAGGAAATGCTGAGCCAAGGATACCCTGGTCATTTTCCAGTGAAAGACAGATGAAGGTTGGAAATGGGCAGAAATTGATTTTCCCTTTCATTTGTGGTCTAAAATTCAATACAATAATAATATATCCTACATCCCATACACTTTCTGGCATTATCAAAATCAACCAGCCACAGACAGTTTCGATTAGCTTCCTTTTTCACTTGAAGAGAATCAATAAGTGGTGGTATTGTTAAGGTAGAAGCTCTAATTCATTGTTGTAATTTTAATTCTTTTCAAAAGAATAAAACACAAACTGACATAAAATAAAGAAATTGTATTGTATTTTCAGTGTCCAGCATCACTAACTCCTACTTGCATCTTTCTGTCCCAGGTCAGTTATAGACTTGGAACCTGTTGATCCCGATACACTAGACCTAAAGAGGCGGCGGATCCACATGTGTGACTATGAAGGCTGTAAAAAAGTTTATACCAAGAGCTCTCACCTCAAAGCCCACAGGCGGATACACACAGGTAAAAGGAAAGCAACCATGTTGCTGACATGAGAGCTGAGGTGTCTCATGTCCCTCTCAGCTCTCATGTCACCAAAACATCTAAAAACAACATTTTTGCCTTTTGACAATAATGACATTTTGTTTGGCTGAAATCTGAATTTTTATTATTATTATTTTTTTGCATGCTCATTCTCACTAATAATTAAATGCGACCACAATCAGACTTCTTTAACGGTTTTAAACAAGTGAATGACTGAAGAAGGGTTACTTTGACTGGGTTTATCTGAAAAAAAAATCTAATGCAAAACTATTAAATATTTTCATACATTACATAGTAACTCCAGAAATGTTGAAATACAAAAAAGTAAACATATTTGTATGCTTAACCACATATTGCACAAAATTGCTGTGTTTTTTTTTTTTATTTGTTGGTCACGATTTATTTTTTTCCATCCAACAAATACACTTATTAGACAAAAAACAACTGTCTGTGATTGTCTTTAAGTTGAGAACACAGTTGTGTGCACGTTACTTTGCATGTGAAAGACTAAAAATGTTGCGTGTCTTTTGACCCTCCTGGATTTTCATGCATGAGGAGGAAGGAAGCCAGGGTTTATCAGAGTTGTGACAGATTATGTGTTGAGTTTGTGTGATTTAAACACACACACCATTAATTATTGTTAGATATATGTGTTTACATCAGTCTCACTTCACACCCACAGTCGGTTTTTGAGCAAAACTGGAGGAAAAGTGAAGGTACTAAGACATCCATATTCCCCTTGGGTGTGAGGTCCATGTATGAACTATGTACAGTTTAGATGCTTGAAGCTCCTGCTTATGTAACAATGATTTTTGTGTTTATTTCTAGGAGAGAAGCCGTACCACTGTACCTGGGAGGGCTGCACCTGGCGCTTCGCCCGTTCCGACGAGCTCACCCGACACTTCCGCAAGCACACAGGAATCAAACCTTTCCGCTGCAAGGAATGCGACCGCTCTTTCTCCCGGTCTGATCATTTGTCCCTTCACCGCCGCCGCCACGTGATGATGTGATCTGCCCTCCAAAACCAGCCCATCGAACCGACCTCTGACCCTGTCGGGGTCCCAGAGTCCTCCCACGTAGACAAGAACCTCCACGATGCTCCACGTTTTGCGTCCAGGGTTTCTAAACACAATCTGCAGAGGGGGAACAAGAACACTTCCTCATTTTCTGCACGTTGAAATTACAGGACAACTGGGAGTGTGTCTGTGCATACGTGTTTATGCATGGTGGATTTATTAATTATCTTCATTGTGCGCCCCAGTTCAGTCCTATCTCAAAACAGCAGTGGAATAAGAAGATGGGACTGAAACTCACTCATTCATCCCTCCATCCATTGATCAGTCCATCCAAGGGGGAGGAGGAAGAGTAAGGGATACAAAGAGGTTGTTCAGTGTTTTTTGAAACACTGAACAACTTGGATGTCACTTCAGTTGCTGTTTTTTTATTTCTTTTTTTATCCTGAATTCAGTGTAAGTCTGGAGTTGGTGAAGAGTTGTTCAGTCGTTGCTCAAAGAGTCCAGGAACCTTTTTAGGAATGTTGACTTTGTGTTTAAGCCCTGTACTGTCACATGAGATTTAGCTGTGTGTTAAACAACAATTCACAATGAAGAACACAATCTAACATCCTAGTAAATTTATTACTGACGTGTTGCAGAGCAAGAATGGTTTGAGTTGAATCCCTTCTGTTCAAGACAAATAAGCAACATAAATGCTGGAAAATTAGGGATACCAGTGACGTTTTGCTCGTGCATCTCAATAAATTGCACCAAGAAAAAATTTTTAAATTACAACTGCAATAAATAATTGTAGTTGTAATTTTAAAAGGAAGATTCTTGTAATGCATTGAAAATTTCACTGAGAATAACATAATTCTAGCTTTTTTTTTGATGATGATGATTAGCAGCATTACAACTATTAAATCAGACCAACAAAAATGATTTAAATAGAGAAATGTGGGTGTATAGAAAAGTGTGCATCATACAGTTGTTGGTTGGGAGTCGTTTTGCATGAATTACTGCATCAATGCGTCGTGACACGGAGGAGATCTGCCTGCGACTACAAGGTGGTTTATAAATGACCTTTAGCTCGCCTTTGTTGGTGGATCTGGTTTCTCTTGTTTTTTAAGTCGCATCATAATAAATGTTTACTCAAGATTTTTAATGAATGGAGGAAATTTAACTGACCTCCTGGGGTTCCTTGCAAACACGGCCTTCAATATTTATGGATAAAGTACTTTGCCGACTCCATGTTGCGAACCCACCTGCAGCAGCTGAAGTGACGTCTCCGGCGTCCTGATCCTCAAACCAACCCACCTTCCCGCCTCTCCTCGGTACACGGAGCTGCAAGACTGTGAACTTTTAAAAGACTGATTTCCTTTTTTTTTGTCAGTGCATCAGTCACGTTGTTTATGTTCTCCCTCCACCTCTCTCTCGGGTGTGCACACACACCTTTCCAATCCTTCTATGGCAACAGTATTTGCTTTGTATGCGTTCTTATTGGTGTTTTACAAAAAAAAAGAAAGAAAGAAAGCTAGGTCTTTGAATAGTTTTCTATTTCCTCCAGGTCTACTGATCTGAACAGTAACGACAACAACAACAAAAAAGTCAGATCCTTTTTGTTGATTTTCTGAGGCTGTGAAAATGATGGAGCAACACAAGTTGTTTAATAAGACAAACTCTTCATGCAGGGAAATACAATAGGGGGGACTTTTCAGATTGTGTGTTAGTTGCCTGCGTTTGTGTGATTGTGGGTGAGTTTTGAGATAAAAAAAACAACCTAGTTAATAATCAGAAATGTACATTTTAACGAGTGTTTATTGCGGGCATTTGTCAACGTTCTTTTACCTCTTGCCCGTTGAGCCTTAATAACTGAAGTCAATCTGTAAGGGCGAAACCAGAACCACTGAGACGAAGTTTGCAGTCCAAACCATGACGTAATAATTCTAATAAATCATAAATCCAGCAGCTTTTGGAGGTTTTCTTACGCCTAGTCCACACGTAGCCGGATGTCATCCACACGTAAACTCAGTTTAATATATGTGATTAAACGATTTATGTTTCATTGACCCTACTTTCTAGCATGGTTACTAAAAGTAGTCCAACCTTTGTTTTACTTTTATTTTCCCAAAAAATATTCTTTATTCCAAACAAATACGCTACATAGAAAGATTTTCCACACAATAAGTAATATCAGGTTACACAAAAGAAAAAATAAGAGAAATAATGACATATAAATAATATAAATTAACCACAATTATTGGTAATATTGCTGTTGTCTGAAAATCTACAATGTAAAACAAATTAAGCAAAAAAAATCCTCAATATACATAAATCAGTGAAATAATACAATTTTTTTAAATGTGTAAAAAAAATCAATATAATAAAGGGTCTCTTGCAATGAAAATAAAAACAAAGAATATAAAAAAAGGTGTCTGCCTATGAGATAAAGTTAAATTTATTTTTCACTTATTAATTCTTAAAGCAGCTCAGCCTCTCTGTCCACACAAATCCCAGTGCCATGTTTTATTCCTTACAGGAAGTCGTGGTTGTTTTGAAGGATGTAATTGGCTGACATAGATTTCAACTTTGCCCTACACTGCCCCCTATGGGTTGGCATGTTTAAAACGATGGTGTAATTCAGCGGGTTCGTGTTGATGAAGACCTTTTGGATCCCATGGACAAAACGTCGGTTTTGTTTTTTTTTTTTCAAATGATGTAGCAGAGATATTTGTTTTTGTAAAGACCCGGCTACGTGTGTTTAAGACCTTGAAGACAGGGGAAATGAGGATCTCCACTATATTAGTTTAAAAATTAATTATGTGAATTTGTGGCACCAGAAATCGCTCCATTTTGTGACTCATGTTCATCTTTGTAGAAACATCCAGTGGTGTACGTCAGGTTTTGACTGTAGGTCGTCTGTCAGAGGTTCTGAATGAAATTACAGGCACTGTGCCGGGCTGTCAGGGTCCATCACGCCTTTGGGTTCAGACCATGAGGAAACTAAAGTGCTCTCCTCACTAGCATTTCTACCCCAAAAGGGGTCAATCCTCTCAGTAAATATACAGTACGCTCCACAAAATTCTGAGCAAATCTGGATTTATTGTTTTGTTTTGTTTGTTTTTGTTTTTTAGTGCTGCTCAGCACATAAATCAAACTGTTGGTGTTTCGGAGCAGGACTGATCCTGTGTACATGTCTTAAACAGGCTGGTTTCCAACCCCTGACCTGGGCTGAACTTGATTATGCAACAAAACGCAGACCTCGCTCCATGCGCTGTTCTGTTCAACTCAGTAAGTAGAGCACTAGCTTGGTAGTTTGAACTCACAAGAACCTTAAAAATGGGGGAACGTTAGGATAGAAGCCCGTGTTGTTGAGCAAAGCCAACAGATTCTAAGTTTTTATGGAGGCTTCGTTGGCGATTGAAAGAACCTCTTTTATAGTTCTGGTCTGTTCATGTGCAAAAAAAAAAAAAGATATTCTGTTTATAGACCATACAGATTTTTGTCATCATTTAAAAAATTTGAATGTGAGAACTCAATGGTAGTGAATGAAATGGACATGCAGGTTTCCTGTGAGCTGAGTGCATGCTGAGACGAGGGCAGATTGTTGCTTGATCTGCAAACTGCAAAAGAAGATCAATCCAAATACAGTCACTGGATCTGATTAAGGATTTTAATACGTTTTGCTGTAAAAGAAATATGAAAAATTGGTAACTCTTCACATAAAAATGAATGTTTAAAATCCTAAATCAGTTCAGTCACTTGTTTGGAGGGACATTTTTCTTTTTACTTGAGCAGACCAACACAATAGTCCAAGTTTTCTTATTATCCCCCCTTGCTTCAAGTAAAAAAAAGAAAACCTTACTAAGCACATCTTTTTAGAAGAGTTTATGCATTTGATTGCAATTTTATTTCTTTTGTAAACTGTTGATAAGACATTAAGGACAAATAATTAAAAGAAATCCATGTAAATAATTGTATATAATCAGAAAGTGCAGAGTAAATGTAACGGGTGAATTTCTATTTTTAACACTGACTAGATAATGTGAAAAAAAGTTTTCTTTTTCCTTCCTTTGTTGGTTTGATGAAAATGTGTTTCATCATCTGTGTTGTCCCCCCAAAATCTAATACATTTGTTTCGTAGTTACTTAAAAAGTGGTCCCACTTGTGTTGTGAACACTTGTGTTGCATGGAGAATAGCTTTGTTTTTCTTATAGTGACGTTGGTGAGCATGTAAATGCGTGTGAGACAGTTTGGGCGGGGTGAGGATTTTTATTAAAAAAGATGAACAGGGTTTTTATTTTTAAATAGTAAGAGAGCTTAATATTTTATCACTGGACCTGATTTCAATTCTGTCACACAAAAAGCACTCAAAAGTTGTTGGTAAGGTCAGCTAAGAGTCAGGCGTGGTCAACAGCAACAGACTGACTGGGGTTAAATCAGAAGCTAACTTCACATTTTTACTTCTGTAGAAAATTTGAAAAGTTCCCAAATAGTACACAAAAGATTCTAACATACTAATATATTCTATTTTATACAAATAAAATACATTCCCACAAAAAGATTTCAGCCAAACAAGTGAAATGATCTTTAACTTAGATGCCACAAAATGTAGTTCACTAGCATTTAAGGAAGGTTGAAGTAACAATTGTGAACTACTTCTCTTTAGTCTTTTTTTGTTTTTTTCAGTCTAGTTTTAGATATTAATGTCACCATAAAACTCAAAAAGACAAAATGCTTATGAGAAATGTTGAGGCAAATGGAGCAATACTAGTTTGTGATGCTTTTAACATTTCAGCTTTAAAGTTCACATATTTTATATTTTATTTTTCTTTTAACTTAAAAATACCATTAAATGTATAGTTTCATCTGGAGACGTTGAAGACATTAAGAGTCTTATTCTACTAACTCTAAATTGGTAGCTAATTCACTCAAATGCCACACTAGCTGGTAATATCCAACATGGACCAGAAAAAAAATTAAAATTGCTTAATAGGTATTTTTCAAACTCCATGTAGCTGTTGATCCCAATACTGAAATGCATAAAGTCTGAAAGGTCAAACTAAAGAAGCTAAATCATGAAGAAACAGATTCACAAAGGCACAAAAGCTGACATTTCCAGGACTTTACCAATTCATTAATAAAATTAAAATTTATGTAATTTTTTTAAAGCTAAGCTATACAAATCTTCTAAAAATATTAATTATGTTTTAAGTCAGAGAGCTACAACCCCTATCCAATAAGTCTACCTACAAGCTAGTTTACAGATGCTATCTAACCTTGGTGTACTAGATGCTAGCATTTATGGTTGAATAAGAAATCAAATGTTAGTTTTATTTTTTTATTGGACGTTTTTCAATTTATTAACTACAGTTGGAGATACAAATGCCATAAACTAAATGTGAGAGACACTCTAACTAAGAAGTAATGTCCATGAGAACAAAATTTACTAAAGATTCTCCGAAGCTGTTGTCACAAAACTAGCTTGTACAGGACAAACGTATGGTGCTTTAACATTTCAGAATTTAAATTCAAATGTTCTCTTTTTTAAAATAAACTGAAAATCTCTTTGAGAAACTTTATTGAATATTAACAGCCCTGAACAGCAAAATTAGGATGGAGCTAATTCACTAAGATGGTGCATAATACACAAACATACTAGCTAATTGCATTTATAGGTGGGTTAGGATAACAAGTGCTATTTTTCATGTTTTAATATGAGATTTTTCAACCAATTTATTTTGTATATACTGATGTCATAGAGTATTATGAGCTAAAACTCAAAGAAGTAATGAGAAAGCACATCTAGAGATTTCTAGAAGCTAATGGAGCAATGCTAACAATGCTAACTTGTATGGAACAAATGTGACCTGCTTTAACATTTCAGCTTATGAATTCACATTTTTGAGGGTTTTCCTTTTAAGTTAAAGTGAAAAATCTTCTAAATTTGGGCATTATTTATAGAAAAATGTGAAGACATCCCTAGCACTAACCGCTAAAGCTGTAATTTTCAGTTCATCACAAGCAGATGATTTTGAATTGTTGTACTTGATTTTAAATCCTTTCAATGAAGAAATACCCTAACATTGAGGATGATGTTGAAGAGGCAGAATTGATGCTGAAAAAAGCTTAATTGTTCATCATATCAAAAGAAACAGGTAATACTTACTTAAAAGCAAGATAGCTTAACATTTTTCACTTGGTGGCTAATAAAAAAAACCTCATTGGAGCAACAGAAGTCAATAGACATTTGCCACAAAAATCAAAAAGTCAATCAATATTTTTTTGAGCGATGTGGATTTTTTGAGGTTAACAACTTCTTTGAAAGCTATTAGATGTTGCATAACGTTAACAAACTAGTAAGAAGACAAATTATGCTATTATAAAAGTTGTTTTCTTTCTTTTTAAGTATTTTCAAACCCATTCCAGGAGTAGATATAAAAAAACTCAAATTGATGATACAGTGTCTTTGTTGGGACATAGTTTCACTGAAGCTACAGATTTTCTTGAACTAAACAGGTGAAACTTGGTTTAGTGAGTGATTTATGTTTGAGCCAAGAAGTTGAAACTTTTATTGTTTTCTGTTGAACATTTCTACGGAGCTGTAAAATAATTTAAAAGTTGGAACCCCAGCTTGGAAAATGAGGTGAACCATCACAAGGCCAAACCACATAAAGCTCCAGACTACTCATAGGTGAAACGTGTTGCCTTGTAGCTGGTTGGATAAGCAGCACTTAAATTTATCAGAGTACATTCTGTGTCCTGTGTTCAAGGCAGAAATTTGTACTTTTGATCTGCTTGTGCTGCTGAATGTGTTAGTTCTAACCTGTGAGGTGTATTATTTTGCAAACTGAATGGATCCAACAAGCATATGTCATTTCTAGCTCTGACTCCCAGCTTCTGAGAAAAAACCCCCAACTTTTCTTTAAGCGCCAGAGAATAATAAAATGTTTTAGTTTTCCCCAAGACTCCTCAGACTGTGTATCTCTTTAAGAATTTGGATAATGACTTAAACATTTCATAGACTCTCCAGGAAGATGCTGTGACCCCACCGAATCTGGTTTATTACAGTATAGTAAAACCACCCAAAATGGATACTTGAAACTATTATGATTATTATTTCAGCAGTATCATGGAGCTTCCAGATTAAATGTTACATTTTTAATCAAATATGTTTTGGCTAAGGCAACCGTATCACAGTCAGATAAAGCAAAACTTTATGGCAAACTAGAACTGAATTCTGTTAGAAAACAAGCTGTACAGTTTTTATCCTTCACCTTCATTTTAGAGAGTAGCACTTTAGGAGCAAGTTTTGGGAAAATACTTAACAAGCACAAGAAATCACAGAAGCTTTTGTGAGCAAAAACACTTGACAGCTGTAGAGTCACACTGAGGAGAGTGAGCCGGGATGTGAACACCTGGTCACGACAGACAAAGTGTGTTAGTGTGGGGTTTGGAGGGTAAAATGTCCAGGGTGAAACAATGTGAAAAAGTATTTGCTCCCTTACAAATTTTGTCGGTTTTTGGCAAACTAAATATTTCACATCAACAAACAAGTTTAATTATCAGACAAAAATGACCACAGAAAATATAAAATGCTGTTTTTAGATGATGATTTAATTAGAGATAAACACTGTATGAAGAAGGAATTGCTCCCTAAATCAAATAATTGTCTCCATATTTTTGCAATACTTGACAATGAGCCTTTTATGAGACTGTGGAAGAATTGTGGTTCTTTTCAGTATAATTCAGGACATAATATGTTGCTCTATGAGAACGTTTAGCCTACTTCATGTTGTCTGACGGGTTCTTTTTAAGTAATTCCTTGATTCTGCAGGTCTGATTTGATCACATCAAATTGAAAATTGAAATGGACCTTTCCAAAAAATACTGATCATCTTGTTATAAAATGTATGGGACAACTTCTTTCAGGATATTTAAATGCATTTAATGATATAAAATCTTTGAAGCTAAACCAAAATATATCTGTAAGAGAGCAAATACTTTTTCATGCTTCTATATACTTAATTTTCCTGTTCTAGTTGTTTTCTCTTTGTTTATCAGATCCTTTGTTGTTCAGTATTCTTCAGAGTTTTTTGTGTCGTTTTTTATGTACACAAATGGGATGTTGATCTGTGAAACATGTTTTAAGAGTTTGACCCCTGCTGAGACGCCTCCGCCGTGTCCGTCTGTGTGCCTCGACCCACCCTGAATCATTTCTCCTGCAAAAACCCAGAACTTTTAGGTATTTTCTATTTGAATGCAGTAACTTATGGGCCAGTAGTGTATTTACTCAGTGCAATGCAGTTATCATAATAATACAATTATCAATAATATTTCCTTTCTCTTGATTTCTTTTCTTTTTTTTATTTGTACAGAACAAAAGTGTAAAGATCAGTGCGGAAAATGTGAGCTTTTTGATACTGTGACTCATGGTGTTTAAAAGTCGCTTTCTCCCTGTACAGTTGTGATTATTTTGACCCCCTTTCTTCCCTTTCTTCTTCTTTTATAGAATAAAAAATGTTTTTTGGTCCAATTTCATGCCTGCTGTCTCTGTGTTGTCTCTCATATTACAAACTCAAAGTGAAAAACAATTGACTCAAAATCAAGTGAAAAAAACAACAACAAACAACTAAGTTACTGGATTTTATTGAAACCAGCAGCTGAGATGGTAACGCCGGTGACTGGTGCTTCAAGCTGTACTGGTAACACATGAAGTAAGTTGTCCTTGAACTGTTGCAAAGGACAATTTTTTCAAAGTTATTTTTAGATTGCACAGTGTTAATTAATTCCTTCAAGTTTCTAAATGTACAGTATGGTGCTGTGATGACATTATGAAGAAATATAAAAGCTAATCTTGCTAATATGCAATTCTACAACAAAGCATTCGGGCCAGACAAATATGATTTTTTCATGTATTAGAAGAATAAAGTCATAATTTTATCAGAATTAAGATGCAACATTACTAGAAGAGGTAAAATAACCTGAAAAAAGCTTTGATGTAGTTAGTTCTGATGTGACCAGATTGGCCAGTCTATGCAGTTCTTTTTTTGAAATGAAGACAATCATTTGCACAATTGCTTCAGGTTCTGCCTGATGATCATAATTTGATACAGATGTGTTATAAGGGATTAAGTATTTTCTGATTTGATGCCCAAATTATTTTTTATGTAGGAGTTATGTTTTCACTAATTGATTTGTCTAATATTACAACTTCATTCTCATTTTATCATGACATAATTCTTGTATTATTGCTTATGCTTATATTATTACAAATTTATTATAAAGATACCAAAATTTTCAGATTTGTATTTGTACAAAAAAATCTTATCCATGTCACATGTACAATACACTAAAATGTGACAACATATAAAAAGCCCAACAAATAAAAGTATCAGCTTTGGGATTATGTAAATTCATACATAGTCCCAGAAATGTATTTTATTTGATTTTATTTTAAATCTGGCATTTGAACAGTATGTTGTTATTTTCTAATTAAAAAGGACAGTTATTTCTGTCATGCTATCGTAGGAAACTGAAGCTCAATAGTTACGAAAGACACAAAAATAATCACATGTTGAGATTGCGTCCACAAGAGGGCGCCATGTAAAAACATAAGAGTAGAAAAGCCAAGAACCAAAAACCTGTCTGTCTTCAAATCCTTCTGAGTTGTGATTTGTTATTGATGTTGAACAAAAGTAAAGTGTTTTCAAAAACCTTCTGAACTTTACTTAAAGAATTGGAAACCAACATATTTAGTTGGTTTGCAGCAGGACAAACAATAAATCCACCACACCGATTTAATGAAAAAAAAAAAAAAAAAAAAAAAACTCTCAGAATGACATACTGGATGTTAACAACAACAACAGAAAGTTGTCTAAGAGAAGTGAAGAGGCTCCTCGCTTTACTTTTTAACTCCAACAGGTTTATTGGCTCCAATCAGTCCTGATCGGGTCAATCAGTAACACACACGCACGCACTTACACACACACACTGGCAGTCACTGGATTCTTGCAGATGGAGAGTGAGACGTTTATGAGCCATATAAATGCAATATAAAGAGAAATCTTTGCTGCTTGATGGCTTGTTGATATGCATTCCTACGTCAGGTCACTGCAGTGTCTCTGACTGAACTGAAAACTCCCACATTAGAATAGAATGAAATAAATATTTCAGGTTTTTATTATTTAGATAAAACTCAAATAAATAAAGTTTATGCCAGTATTTGTTTATAAAATAGCAGAAATGTGGGTTAAACTCTGTAGTCACTAAGGAATTGATTGTCAACAGTGGAAAGAATTCAATGCTTACATATCCCTTTGATTATCGATTATTGATTGTGAAAGGGGAAGTGTCTTCATATGTTCTGCTTTATAATTGTTAATTGGAAGAATGTGAAGTCAGCAACTGTAACTGGATGGAAACAGAGACTAAAAAGGTTAATATGATGGAAAAAATCAGCTGGATAGTTGAATCATGACTTTGTTTTTAAAGTATTTGCAAACATTTTTGGAAAGAGGCTCTAAAAGAAGGAGAACATGCTTTTTTTGTTGTTATGTTTTGTTTGTTTTTAGTTTATTTTGTGTTCAATCTTGTCTCTGGTCATAGTTTCTTTTGAATTGTGTCAACCTAAACAAAGAGTTCCAACAGAAAATATCAATGAATAAATAAAATAGAAGCCAAAATGAGCTCCTGAGACAACAAGTACCTTCGATCCCACAGCATCACACCTCCTCAACAATAAGTCTTGGATATGGCATAAGGTGCTTTTTGTAACACATTAGTTTATTATTTTAGCAGATTTTTAGTTTTTTGTGACTCTTTCTGTCTCTTTGGAAGACAATGAAGTTGTGTCGGAAACTTTTGGACTTTAACGCTTCTGCAGATGTCCGGGTTAGGATCCTCCAATGAATGCTTTCCTGAGCAAAATAAGAACAAACTTAATGAGAAAATGCTTTTCACAGGCATCCGTTATTCATATCTGATAGAGATCTTCCTACAGTAGGCTTTTCGCTTGCAGCCACCCTCAGGCCTGAAAACTCACAAACACAGCAGAGCATCACAGGGTTTCTTGGAAACAGCTTTTCATCAGCCACCAGTCCAAACTGACTCCTGAATCTGTCTGAGAATGAATTGTTGTCTCAGCAGCATAACCAACGTATAGATGGTGTCCCGCAACATGTCGGTGCAACGCAGCCAAACAGACCAGTTAGTCGTCCATTACATCACGTAACGCTCTGTGGATTTGGTGGATCTTTTGTTAAGGCAGCTCTTTACCAAACGGTGGATTTAGGCGAACAATGCAGCTGAGCCCTGCGTGTCAGAGCCAGAAGTCACAGTCTGCAGGAGCTGAGGGCTGTTTTGACATCTTTTTCTTTTCTTTTTTTTTTTTGGCTGCTTTCCCTATTTCCACCATCTCACATGTCATCCAGGCATGGCTCGGAGAGCAGTTTCCAAATGAGACACTGTCAGAGTTTTTAAAACAAACAGCGGCATGCAGAAGCAGGAACTGTGGCCCTGTGTGGAACAGAGGCTCAGGGCCGTTCAGGGATCCTCAACCCTGAAGGGAAACCTGCTGGAGTGTCCCACTTTCAGCATCTCTTGGATTTCACGTGTTCTGAGAAGAGAGGAGAAGCTTCTCTCAGATTTTCTGATAAAGGAATTCAGGGAAGTTCATTATGAACATCCTGAGAGATCAGCGCTGGCCTTTGTTGGAACAGGTCACTCACGTCTGGGACTGTTGAGCGGATGTGTTTTGTCAGTTATTGTGACACAAAATCTGAGAGAAAAAGTTCAATCAAACCTGTCACTTCAACATTTCCACTGTATTATGTTTAAGAAACAGCTATTAAGTATTAAGTACTTAATATTAAGTACTCTGGCTTCCTCCCACAGTCCAAAAACATGACTGTTAGGTTAATTGGTTTCTTTAATTTCTCCTTAGTGTGTGTGTGTGTGTGTGTGTGTGTACACGTGTGTGTGTGTGTGTGTGCATGGTTGTTTGTCCTGTGTGTCACTGTGTTGCCCTGCAACAGACTGCTGACCTGTCAAGGGTTTGCTGGAGAAAGGCACCAGCACTTGTAAAGAAAATTGATGGATATTAAGTATTTATTTTGATTATTGAAGCTTCTGAACTTTGACTATAAGATAGCCAGCAGTGCAGCTAACCTAAAGCACTGATCATAAACATTACTATAGCCCAGAGGTTCCCAAACTGTGGGGCGCGCCCCCTATGGGGGGCGCTGTGCCATTGCAAGGGGGGCCGGGCTGGGAGGGGGGGAGCCGTCTGGGTGGAAAAAAACAAAAACGAACGAACACCGTATGAAGCGTGACTTTGATTTTAAAGTATTTGCTGGGTTTTTACCTTAGAATGGCCAACTCTCTGTTATTCCTTTGTCAATTTAATACATAGGGGCTTCCACACTTCCCATATATGTGTCTTCTGTCACTTTTATCAGCAGTTAAAACTGTTTAATGCGTTGTTAACATGTGGCTACCTGTTTTTCCGAGCCGCCTTTAAAGGAAACATGAGCGCTACCAGGCTCGCACTGTTTTTTTTTTTATTTATTTTTAAATTTCCTTTATTTAACCAGGTAAACCCCATTGAGATCCAGATCTCATTTTCAAGGGGGACCTGGGCAGAAATCTGCAGTACACAGCAACCTGGTTACAAAACAAACTTAATTAATACATATGCACAAGTATAAAACAATTTAAAAACAATGACACTGTTTAAAAGAATCTTGTTGCCTGTTTTTAAGAAATAAGTCCAGTGAGGTCAGTTCTGACATCTTTAGTTCTGACTGGAGCTGATTCCAAGCTGAAGGAGCCATGACACTGAAAGCTTGTTTTCCTTTTTCAGTTCGGCAACGTGGAACATGCAGAATAAAAATGTTGTTGAAACGTAAGGAATGGGAATTAATAGGTCTTTGTAAAAGAGAGTTTAAATATGCTGGAGCCAAACCGAGTAGAGATTATAAATCAGGATCATCAGGTGATTGTTNAGTTCACAATGATGTGTGAGACTCTGCTACCGGTTACAAACCTTAAAGCGCAATGATACACAGTATTTAATGATTGAAGGCATTTGGTTGAAGCATTCATATATAACACATCTCCAGGTTTACACCTGTGCGGCAGTGAAGGAGACCTGCTGCTGCTGCTGCTGTAGAGCTATGCAGGTGTGTTAGAATCATGGCAGCAAACCAGAAAAAGCAAAGAACTTTTCACAATTTTTCCCCAAAACTAACCGACTGAGTTGAGTAAAGCTGTTGGATGCAGGCAATGTTAGCTAAAAGAGCTAGCTAATATCAATAAGCTCAACAAGTAGCCTGTAGGCTACCGATGTTGTTGTCTATGTTCAGTTACATACATTAATCCCCCGACCCCTTCTTAGAAACAGGGAGTCTCTAAGAATCCTTTCTTTCTTTCTCCCCCCACCCCCTCCCACATGTCGTTCAACCAGACAGCCATTTGCAATCCATGGGGGGTGGGGTGGGGTGGGGGGGGGGGCAGAGAATGTTTGGAAATTGCTGGGGGTGGGAAGGGGAGGGGGGGCACAGGAGATAAAGTTTGTGAACCACTGCTATAGCCAATGTTTAAGCACTGCACTTATATGGTATTTAGCAAAAGCTGATGCTAAACTGCTAACTTAAATATAAACGTCTAAGTACTTGAGGAGTTCTTAACAGTCCATAACTTAAACTTCAGCTTTTTTCTGAATGTTTACAAAATAATTAAGATCAATTTTAGGGGGAAGTTGGTAAAAACCTTAAATTGCTCAAAAAATTGCTAGCTACCAGCTGCAGATAGATTGTAGCCTATCAATCAATCAATCAAATTTTATTTGCATAGCACATTTCAGCAGCAAGGCATTTTAAAGTGCTTTACACAACTTAAAATAAAAATGAAAACAGAAATAGACAGATTTTGAAAAAGATTAGAAGATAGAAACATTATTAAAAGTAAAAACATTTTAAAACATCTCAAACCTCGACATCATACAAGGATTCTCAACCCGCAGAGTTTTCGTATCTTACAAGGATTCAAGGCATTTCAAAGTGCTTTACACAATTTGAAATAAAAATAAAAACAGAACAATTACAATAAAAATAAAAACAGAAAGAGACAGAGTTTGAAAAAGATTTATAAAATCATTATAAAAACATTATTAAAAGTAAAAAGAAAGAATAAAAACATTCAGTTTATCCATAAGCAACTCTAAACAGCATGGTTTTAATTT
>CAEGAF010127137.1:0-11300 GCA_903067075.1 Micropoecilia bifurca
ACACACACACACACACACACACACACACACACACACACACACACACACACACACACACACACACACACACACACAAATGTGTTGTGAATGTTTCCATGTATGCGTCTGTTAAACCACTGGGGGGAGTCTTGGAAAGCTCTCTTGAGAAATTTTGCTGTTTAGAAATTCAATCCTGTGTTACGTTCATCTTTATACGTTTCCTCCAAGCTAAAGTAGAACTTTCTTTGAAAACAAGGAAAGTAGTTTTGAATTACTTCAATCTAGACAGAACCGCACACTACTGGGAAGCCAGTTTCTCCATTTGATTCAAAAGACATGATAATTTTCTGTGTGCCAAACACTTAGTGGTTCAGGATTATTCAGCAGATGGTGACTATCTTGTTGAACTGTTTCCACACAGCTTCACAGTGTTTCCCATTCTCAGTTACAGATTGTCTGTGGTGGAGTGGGTGCACTGCCAAATTCTTCGTGGATGCTTTTTGCTATGGAAAATCTGTTTTTAAAATCGGCTTAAGATAGCAAAAAGTGTTTTTTTTTAAAAAACTGAACATGTATCCTGTGCAATTCAAACGATTAAAAAAAATCTGTTAGAGGCAAAATGTGTACCGAATACATTATAATATAATTGTGGATACTTAATTTTATACTTTTTTTAACCACCTATGATTCTATGTCTGTTATGTAATAGCCTAGAGTAAGACCCAAATGCAAGCATGAGACAGCCAAGTGAAAATAAATAGCTTTGCTTTAAAAAGCAGACGGCAGAGAGACAGGCTTGTGTGAACATGAGATGATCATCTTCTTGATTTTAATGGTGGCTGGTTATAATGTGGAATGTGAATCAAGAAAAGCAGGTTAAAAACCCCAAAACAAACAAAATGAAAAAACCCTATATTTTTAAGTAATCTGGTTAACTTAAAAAAATAATCTTTTAACATCCATCAAAGGGACTTAATAAATTGCACGGTTCTTTATCCATTTCAAGACTGATTAGTCCTGCTTTACTTTCTGGTTTTAGCTACAAATAGACATTATATGTTAGATTGTCTCACTTTCCCCCACACAACTCACATATTCCTGAATCACTATGATCTGACCAACTGAGAGATATTTACGCTCAAAAGTAAGTAAGGCGAAACTGTGTGGAGCTGTGCGAGGAGGCAAGAAATTGAAGTTGCTTTCAGGAAATATTAGAAATGTCTTTTGAAATACAAAAATAAAGCTGAACACAAATCCTGGACAATTTTAGCATCCTGTCTCTCTTTTAGGAGAGTCAGTCGGCATCCCGCAACTTAAATTGGTAATATTTACCCACTCTGTCCTGCAAAAGTTTTCCAAAGTAGATTGAGGACATGCTTGCACCCACAGTGAGGCTGTACAACAAACCCATTCTTCATCTTCGGCTTTCTGAAGGTTTTGGCTCAAATCCAGAGGCGCAGCATTATTTGTACCAAAAAAATATTGGGTACAGCCCTGTCACACACATTTACCAAATAATACAGGGTTATTTTACACCTGTACTGCAAAGACAACCTATTGAAAGGTTGTCTTTAATGTACCACAGTAAATATTTTTTGTGCCCTTGTACCTATGGTGGTTCTTTGTAACTTCTTTGCAAACTGTGGCTTTAGCTAAAGGATGGACATAAAAGTCAAGGTTAGCTGACTTTTGCAGCTAAATATTATTTATGGTTGTTTAGATTCTGTATAATTGAAGGCCTGGTGGAATATGGAAGGCTGGACTTCAATCAAAATGTGGTTCAACAAATTATTAGTTTAAGGGGAACGCACTTATGTAATCAGGTTATTGCAGCTTCTCTTTTTATTACATTTTCCTTCTAACAGATTTATTGCTCTTTCACTTAATGCAGGACACATGTCACATTAAAGGTGGCGTGTAAACTTTTCATATCCACTGTAAAGGCAACAGAAACACGCAGTCCCTGCTTCACATGTGAATATGCTCCTCCAGAAAACGTGTAGGTTGTCCAGGCATATGTGATTTTCTCACCTTCTTTGCATGAAACACCCCCAGACTCCTTTTCTGAGGGGGTAAGCTGTGGTCTGGCTTTTGGCTGCTTCCATAGAAAAGACGAGTTTTAAAGAAGGGACAAGGTGCTGACTTATTAGTTGAGCTAAGACGTGTTGGAAAATTTTATATACTAGACCTGTTCTGTATTATGGTAGAGAAATCGGCCAAAAAACATATGAGAAGGTGTTAAGGACATTCCTGTTTTTTTCTTAAAATACCTTAGAAATATTAAGTAAATATTTTCTTGGTTTCTGGTGTTGTGACACTTCGATATGACTCAGGTTTCCCTCTTTTTTGTGTTTTTTTTCAGGCTTAAAACGAAGAAGCAAAGATGAAGACAGCTGCCAAGGGTTTTGGAAGGTCTAACATGGATCCTTTGCACTCTGAGGGGTGGTTTAGCAGAAGGATAGTGCTAACTGTGTATGTGGCCTTGGAGCTTTTAACACTCCATTCATCTTTTGTCCGTGGGACCCTTGAGCTACAGCTAGATGAGGAACAACCAGCTGGCACAGTTGTGGGTGATATCAGCGCTGGACTTCCTCCCGGTGTCACTGCTTCCTTGTATTTCATCTCTGACCACGAGGGCACTGGAGTGGGCAGCGATTTGGACATAGATGAAAGCACGGGTATAATTAAAACCGCCAAAGTTCTGGACCGGGAGTTGAGAGACAGATACAGCTTCATTGCAGTCACCATGACAGGTGTGACTGTTGAGGTGACTATTAACGTAAATGATATAAATGACCATGCTCCAAAGTTTCCCCGAGAAAGAGGGACATTTAAAATTCCTGAGCAGACAGCCATTGGCACTAGATTTCCTCTCGAGCCAGCTGTGGACAGTGATAACGGACAGTTCACAACACAGGGTTATCTTATCAAGGATGGAAATGTTGGCCAGGCCTTCACCTTGGAGACAAGAAGGGGAAGCAGTGAGGTTCTCTTCCTGGACCTGGTGGTCAATGGCATTCTAGACCGAGAGAAAAGATCAACCTACACGTTATCTTTAGAGGCCTTTGATGGCGGTTCACCCAAAAGAACTGACCAAATGACTTTAGATATTATTGTACAAGATATAAACGACAACGCTCCTGTTTTTAACCAGAGCCGCTATCATGCTATCATATCTGAGAATCTCCAGCCAGGGAGCAACATCCTCCAGGTGTTTGCTACAGATGCTGACGAGGGCGATAACGGGTTGGTGCTGTATGAAATCAACAGGAGGCAAAGTGACCCCGACCGGTACTTTGTAGTGGACACTCGCTCCGGGATAATCACTTTGAACAAGCCGCTGGACTTTGAGATGAGAAGGGTCCATGAGCTTGTGGTCCAGGCTCAAGACAATGCAACCCACCCAGAAGTGACCAATGCCTTTGTAACCATTCATGTCAGAGACTACAATGACAACCAGCCCACCATGACTATCATCTTTTTAAGTGAAGATGGGTCTCCTAGAATCTCCGAAGGCGCGCAGCCAGGCCAGTATGTCGCCCGGATCTCAGTCACCGACCCAGATTACGGAGAGTATGCCAATGTGAATGTGTCGTTAGAAGGAGGAGATGGAAAATTTGGCCTGACAACAAAAGACAGCATCATATACCTTGTGTGTGTGGACCAGATTCTGGACCGGGAGGAGAGGGACACCTATGAACTGAGGGTGATGGCAACAGACTCGGGCACACCCCCACTACGGGCGGAGTCCTCTTTTGTCATCCAGGTGACTGACATCAATGACAACCCTCCTCTTTTTGATCAGCCAGTGTACAGACAAGTGATCCCCGAAGTCGTCTTCCCAGGCAGCTTTGTGTTGCAGGTAACTGCAAGAGATAAAGACCAGGGGCCAAATGGAGATATTAACTACAGCATCCTGCAAGATCCAAGTGGCTACTACAGCTGGTTTAGTATAGACTCCATCACAGGCATTATTACCACACTATCCCAGCTGGATTATGAAAAGAACCCTAGTCCCAGTATAACTGTTGTTGCCACAGACGGAGGAAAACCTCCCCTTTCTTCGACATCAGTGGTTAACATCTTACTTCAGGATATAAACGACAATGAGCCTGTTTTTGAGAAAAACTTCTACAATGTGTCCATCAAGGAGAACACAGCTCCAGGGACCTGCATTCTCCAGGTAGGACTTTTTTCTTTGGATTTTTATTTTAGTTAAAGTATGTAGAGAGATTAATGTTAATCAGAACTCCTCCAGTTATAGGCCGAGTTCCAGAGGTGCTGCCTGCAAGTCACAGGAAAGATTTCTGGAAAGACAAAACTAATGTAAATTCATGGAATCTATAACAGACAATATTTCAGTGAGTTTATTGTGACCTTTCATTCCTCTGAGGCAAATTATTTTTATTGGTAAAGCTGTTGAAATTGGATGGTCTTATTGAGGATTTACCTGCAATTTTAGGCCAAGATGATCTCCATTTTGGCTGTCCTTTCTTTCACCTCTCGAAAGGTTTCCAGGGCAACAGGGGCAGTTTAAAGTACCCTGTCAGCTCGGACACAAAGGGGGTTTTCACATACACAGGCAGAGACAAATTCAGGGCTTTATCTAAAGAATTATATGTTATGTCACTTTTAAAAGGCAACTTAATTAGCCTTGTTCATTGTGGGAAAAAAATGGCCACAGACGACAAGATTAATTAAAGTTCAGACAAATTACGCCTCTCTATTCAGCTGTAGTTTTGTTTTCTTGGAAATGTTGTTTTCTCAGCTATGTCTGGCAATTTTAATGGAAAAAGGCAGATATTTCAATGCGACAAAAGTTTATTGTCATTGAAATAATTTATATATTTTTTGACTTGTGTGATTTTTTTTTATAAGGGCAATGGTACACAAGTTAATTTTGCACCAATCTGACATTTGGGGATAATATAATTTCCAGCTTACAGAGCTAGTCAATTTTATTTTTTCTTTAAGAAGTATAAGAGCATATAAAAAAAAACATTTTACAAAAAGTTTTTTTTTATCTGAGAAGCAGATTAATATTTATGGTGCTGTGGTGGTGTAGAAAAAGTTTTACTGTTATTTAAAGCAAAGTCCAAATTGTTAGGGGAGGGGGGTGTGCTTTTTTGAACTGACTTTCCCATCTTCTTTTGACCATGAGTATGGCTAGCACAACTAGCATAACAAAATAACAGGGTCTTTTTGTGTCCTCTGCTGAATGTAGAGGAATAAAACATGCTTTACTATAAAGTATAAAGTGGTTAATGCTGTTGCTTTTTTTAAAAAAAAAAATTGTTATTTTTTTCCTCACTCTCTCACAGCCAAACAAGCCTCAGAAATGTCTGTTTCCTTTTAGGTAGCATCGTTCCGATTCTTCTGACTTTCATTTATAAACCTCAATGAGACTTCCGAGGTGTTCTGAAGCTGGTTGTAAAAAAATCTTCACCAAGCCAGCTACTAAAAATTTGTTCATGAGCCATGGTCACTATGTTCACTGTTGCTCCCAGACCATGCAAAATTGGTTGGCTAAATGTGAGGTAGACACTGAAAGGCACTGCTTTTAGGCTTTTTTTTTGGCATGCCTGGTTGTTGCAGTCATGTGTATTTGGCGGACCATGTGAGAACAGACTGCTCTTACTCAGGGTGCCAGCTTTACATCCAAACATCACAGCAAGACATCAGATGACTGCCTTTTTTCTCAGTAAAGGAAATTCACTGTGTCTGTCCCCTTTCCATCCACAGCTCTGGTTAAAAAAAAACCCCTCTACAATAAGGGCATTGTGATCATTAATTCAGAGGTTTGAAGTTTCTCTATTTATTTTACTCTGTGGGTCACCAGCACAGCAGTTTATGATTACTCCAATGAAATCTGGCTCCACAGTTCTGCGCCTGTGCTTTTCTGTCATGTTCCACTATACATCACTTGGTTTTTAAATAATTTTATAATCAGATCAGGGAGGCCCAGAGATAACTGAAAATAAGTTAGCAGCAGTCAATTTTGTAATTCAATAGAGAAGATCGGCTGTGTAGAAAATATTTCCTTCAGTGGGTAAGTCAGGTATGACATGGAAAATCACTTTTTACAAACACTGAGCTACAAACTGAAGTGCATTATGAGGCATTACTAATTTAAGTCTACTTTTTTGCTATCTGGATTCCGCCTACTTTTGCAAGTTTTCCAAATAGTGTGGAGGTCAAATGATCTTATTACACAACAAATTCGATAATATACAGAGACCTAACTTCTTATGCAATTCTCATAATGTGGTATTCTTAGTCTTATATCCTGCATTAATTACTTCTGTGCATTTCAATCTTAAATTTCATTTTTATGCTACTCGTTTTAGATTATGTTCTCTGCAGATTGCATGTTTGTATCAAGAGGAGACATTCTTTGATGCGCACTGCATTACAAATATGTGTATCGTTTCCATGACATTAGGAAACTAATTAAACGAACCAGTAATTACTGCATGGTAATTTGACAATACGTTGGCAACATCAGCTCTGAATCCATTAATGTAGGATGAAAGCCGATATTACAAAATTTTATCAGTGATAATGAGGGAGAGACATTTTTAATACCCCATCACATAAATCTGTTTAAAATTTCAGCATCACCTTAATAAGCATCTGACACTGTGCTATATACAACTTAATCACCAGGTAAGCAATTAATCTATGTCTATAGATTTTTTTGGGGGCCATGTTGAACAATGATTTACCACCATCACATAACTCGGCTCATTTCAGTTTTAAAATAATCAACCAATCTATCAGTCACCTTTAGTTTTTTCATCACACAGTTCAATCTTCTGATATACCAGGCCTTGTGTGCCTGCAGACCATGCAGCAGGGATTATGGAACCAAAGACGTGTCGCTTACAACTTTCACCATTCACCTGAGCAATGCCTAAGAAAATGAGTTTGTGATTTACCCTGATGGGAATTCTTTCCTATAGCAGAGCTGTGTTACAGTCATCAAGCTGGCCTTTCAGTTATACTCAATGCTTTCAAGAGAAGCAAAGTTGTTGTGAAGCATCCTAAACATGTTATGCTTATTTCTGAAATCAGATAATCAACAGTTAACTGTGTATTCCTCCAGTTCTCTGCACTCCTGTTGCAGTAGATGAACTCTTTGCTTTGTTTCATATTCTGTGTCTTGCTTATTTCCTAATCCTGTTTTACCCCTTCAACTTCATAGTGATTTGGGGTTTATTAGTACCTCCTGTGGTGGATCAGGGGCACTATATTGGTGCGTCCGCTTCATTCATCTGTTTCCTGTCAGTCCTTTTCAGTTGACTATAAGGAACATTCTTAAACAGAAAGATAATCTGAACGTTGCTTCTGAAATGCCATGTTTTCAGTATGTGCATTGCAATATTAAACAGTGTGGAGTAAAGTGAAGTTTTCTTGCCTTAGTCATTTATTGCTTATTGTGCTGTTTTATCATATGTTTATGTAATAAATCTTTTCAGTTGGTTTAGATCAGAATGTTTCACCAGAGAATAATTTACAAATATCATTGCAGTTTTGAGTTAACTTAGAGGGTCTCTGCTAAGAATTGTACCTCTGTCTTTTTTTTTTTTGTGGGGGTCCATTGGCTCCAGCAGAAAAGCGAGAGGGGTCTCTTGGCAGCTGTGGGGGAAATGAACCCTGACAAGCGCCTGCAGAAGTGGCGGAGGTGACATGAGCAGGGGGGCTTCCTTTTCTGTCTGCTGGTCTGTCTGCCTCTTAAATTCTTATCTGATCCCCTTTCATTTTCCATTAGTGGGGTGTGATGATAGGCCATAATAAGTTTTTTGTATGTCACCTTTCCTACTTTCATTAGAGAATGGATCTTTTATTCATCACTGCTACTGCTGCCCCCTCAGCAATTTGAGACAAACTCTGATTGCAGTAGTTACTGGAGAAAACAACTTTCCTTTGTTGAAGCTGTGACTCAGAAGGATGCTTAAAAGTCTATTCTTTCTCTGTGCTTTTATTAAAAATCTCCTGTTCTCTTGAAGGTATCAATTGTGTTTTGAGACTGTGAGGGTTTTTTTTTTTCCCTTTTTCGGATTGTTTGCCATGACTTTTTAATGTTTTTTGGGATGAAAAACCGTGATCCTTCTAGTTTTTATTTTAGAAAAGTGTTACAGCTAAGACTTTCCCAGCATTCAAACAGCAACCCTCAGACATTCATTATTCCGCGCTGAATTCTTTAAAGGGAGCCTAGTTGAAAGAGGTACCTCAGTGAAGTGGCACTCTAAATCACTTCTCCATTCCTACCAACATAAAAGCAGCCGGTCTACGGAGGAAAAAGACTACTCATAATTGCTGTGTAGAAAAAAAGTATGACTGATTGAATGAATGTCTTTTCTTTCACACCAGCCCCTCATGGTTTCTTCACTCTTTTTACTACACTGGACACCTGCTGGCAACCAACAGTCAAAAGCGTATAAGGCTAATTTCAATCCTTACAAACCATTTCCTCACACCAGTGTTGGCTAGTAAAAAAAAAAAAGAAAAGAAAAGTGGATTACGTTAATTGAAATAAGAAATTATTACGCTTGTTGTGCTACAATCAGTACAAAGGTGAAGTATATAGAATTTAATCACAGAAGCAGCTTTTGTTTATCTGTCCTCAATAGTCTTTCAAAAAGTCTGCACAAATGCAATGACATTTAATTTATAAATATTCTTTGCTTTTTGTTTGCTGTTTTTAATAGACTAATTAATTTAGATTGAAAACTACAGTGGAATTTAAACAGTTACCTGATAAGAAATTAGGTTTAGCAATGCAGTTGCCCTTTAGAAATATAAATTAGTTTCTTTGTCCTTTTGCTTATTTAGACAATTACCTCATTTTTTTATTTCGGCTCCGAGCAGTTTCTTCTCTCGTACTGTTTAATCTCAGTTTAGCCAAAACCGTATAAGGATTGTGCATAAACACTGTTTATTATGACCTTTATCCAAATTAGATTTCTGCAAAAGGACCACAAAAGTGGAGGACATTTTTTTAGCAGAAAGGAAACCTGTCTGGCTATATAAAAAGGGCATGCTGCATACATAAATTTTTTTATAAAACTCCATTTTACAATTAAGATGTTCCAGGACCATAGCTTTCTGAAAATAAGATAAGCTAATTATGGAGATGTAAGGAAAATGCCAATTTCAGAGTTGTATTTTGGTACACAAAACATGCAATCATTTCTCACCAGAAAATTTTCTGGCCATTGTGTGTGTCAAATAAAATGTTCACTTGTCAGTTTTAATGCTAGACATGCCTGTCTGACTGAGAGACTGGTTTAGCTCGAAACATAGCTGACTCTGCATTTGGTTTTACCTCTGTTTCTTTTTCCTCCTCATAACAACTAAGCTTCGCTGTGGCTCTGTGGGATAGCAGTATTTTCCAGGAATGGCAAAATTGCAGGAAACTGGATGTGCTACTTTATGTGTTGGTGAATGTAATACTTCCCTGAACACTTAGTCCTGAGTTGAGCTGGGACAGTGATGTGAACATAAACAGTCATGTACGTCTGAACAGTAGGTGGGGTGTTTAGGCCAGTTTTTTTTTTGTCTGTTTAGACATCTGTGAATTCACTATCAGTCTCACAGAAATAGTTTGGAAAGAGTTGTGGGGAAGGTTTTGAGGAAAACATTAACAACAATTACTAAATTCAGAAGATAGAAAATGGGATTTAACAACATCTGAAAGAGTTGAAAGATTTTTTTACCAATCAATCAAATTTTATTTGTATAGCACATTTCAGCAGCAAGGCATTTCAACGTGCTTTACATAATTAAAATAAAAACAGCATGTGACATTGAATAGTGAGAAAGAGAAAGAGATTTAAAAAAAAATATAAAAACATTAAACCCTTTTAGGATTTAAGTTAAACATTGTTTAACTGGGACTCTAACCCTTTGGGACTTTAGTTAAAACACAGTTTGACAAGGACTCCAACCTTTAGGTTTTTAGTTGAAACACCGGCAACTGGGACTTTAAACCCTGTAGGACTTTAGTTAAACATTGTTTAACTGGGACTCTTACCCACGTTTTCTATGAGTGGGGAACAGTATCCACGCCTCTCTGGGGGGCTTTACATCATTAAAACGTAAACAGTGAGAAAGAGAAATAAAAAATTTTTTATAAATAGATAAAAAGTAAAGATAAAAACATTAGAAACATCGATGACATCAAAACCCACACTCTTACCCTAATTTAGCCATAAGCAACTCTAAGCAGGTGGGCTTTAAGTTGAGATTTAAAGGCACCCAGTGTTTCAGATATTTTACAGTTTTCTGTAAGTTTTTAAGGCCAGAATTGTGTGCATCTCTCTAAAATACCGCGGTTTTATGGTATGATGGTAATTTTATATCTGATTCTCCTTTTATACTGAGGTTGGTATTTTGGAGGTTCCAGGAAGTAGAGGTGGCAGTATCAATCCAATATAAATACAAAAAAGACTTTTTAACTAAATTTGATATATCATCAACCATATGACCTTCAGCTGTTTTTGTGGTTTTTCATTTTAATTATTTTATAAAACATTTGATAGAATTCGGACCAAGTTTCTAGGTGTCTACAAAATACTTTAGTAACATATTAACATGATACACATAGACAATAAAATCCAAGCTAATCTGTGTGCATTCTTTTTCTAAATAAAGTATAAATCAAATTTCCATTTGAGTCAAAATGAGGTAAAGTTGAAAAACAACATAAAAATAAAATAACATTTAAGAGGGAATCTAAAACTCGTGTATTGATCTTGTCACGCTACTAATTATCCAATACTGATACCAATTTAGTAACAATATTTTGGATCAATTCCCCCACCTCTACCACGAAGGACACCCCCTAAAGTCTGACTTCCAAGTGCAAAAGTATGAGTTTACAAATTTTACAACTAAATCTCAGAGTTTCATAATCCAATATGACATCGTTGTATATTAGAGGCATCTGGCATCTTATTTTGAAGATTCAGGATGTCATCAACTTGAGGATAAAAGATAATCTTAGACATGATTCCAGCAAGTGCCTTTTGAAGGACCTTGGTGAACACAGTTCAGTGTATCTGAAAGGTCAAATCTAGTGCATTCTGTTCACTTTACATATAAATACAAAACATGCTGTGTGAATTTGTCAGTTGTTGCATGTCACTGTGAAAACTCAGCATTCAAGTGCAGAGGCTATGATCAGCCACATGTGGTATTGCCATTAAAGTGAATGTTCTGGAAGATAAAAATCAGCTGGAAAGATTTCCTGCTTAAAGCTGGTAGGAAAAAAAGTAGGGGCTGATTTCCTGAGACCCACAAGTATATGGGTATATATA
>CAEGAF010127169.1:0-30920 GCA_903067075.1 Micropoecilia bifurca
GCATTATAAGGCTCACTGTCGGCTTTTGAGGAAATTTAAGGTTTTTAGGTGCGCCTTATAGTGCGGAAAATACGGTACACGTTTGTGGATAGTCTGCATAGTTCTTCTCTCAGTTTCATTAATTTAGTCAGTCTTGTACAATGTATTGCAACACGAATGTATGATGAATAGGAGAAAACGTTGCAACAGACTGGCGACCTGTCCAGGTCGAACCCCGCCTCTCGCCCGGAACGTCAGCTGGAGATAGGCACCAGCAACTCCCGACCCCACCAAGGGACAAGGGTGCAAGAAAATGGATGGATGGATGGATAGGAGAAAACGTATTTCAGTGCTGATCCTGTCATTTTTGTCATCATTATTGCATATTCACTAACGTGTTTTCAAAAGATTTAGCACAGTGTCAGAGAAGATGAAACCTAGAGTCTCCTTTCCACCAGGTGACCTGGATAGCTGCGTTGTGGATTACGGTACTCTTGGGTGTGGGACTGTGCCACGGTTCTGTTCTGCGGAGAGAAAGCTTGACTGTTTATAGCTTTTGTTAAAAATGCATGGGATGGCTTTGAGACATCTCTCCATATTTTTCAGTGACAAGGGAAACTAAAGCTGCCAAGTGAGCAAGGTCACATTCTCCCTTGAAATAATTCTCTAATGTTTGGTGGAAAGTGACTGCCTGTCTCTCTCTGCTGAAATGAGAAGCATGTGGCCAAATGGTTCATGCTTTATGGAATTGTCATTGTATAAAGAAAGATTTACCTTGAAAGACCACAATAACTATTTTCACTGTTTCCTGGCTGAGAACTCGGCACTTCACAGATGAAAAGTACAATATTTCCCACTTTTGTGGCACTTCCAGCATTTGCAGCCTAACTTTTATCACTCCTGCCTCATTTATTGTTTCATTTAATCTAATTTGCATCATTTTCTCAGGCTGCCTTCCGCACAGACCTTTCTGTTCTGCTGGACCAGGTCGGCGGTGGAAAAGAGTCTCTGAGCTTCATGAAGCGCAGAATCCGGCGGCTCGCTCAGCAGTGGGCAACGGCTGCAAATCGTCTGGGTGCCAAACTTGGACAACGTTGGAGGGACCAGAAAAAGGTGAGACACTAGATAAAGTCCAGTGTGCTGGGTTTGATTACACTGCACACTCCTGGATCTTCCATGTTCATTTCTGTCAACTCATTAATTCTACAGTAACCAGGCTTAGCTTAGCTGACCCAAATCCTCTCGTGCAGTTTTCACAGCGAGGCTGTGGATCCTTTCACAAGAAACTTTAAGACTTTATTGTGTTGCTTTTTTTGCCGTCTACATGTGTTTCATAGCAGAGAGAGAGAGAGTTAGACATCAGTCCACCTCTCGCACGCCCCCAACTCGCCAAGCGAGGTTTCTAACATGCCCACATCGGCTGACTTCTTTGCAGGTCAAAGACCAATGCAGTGAGGACTTACAGTCTATTTGACCAACCAGTTGTATGGCTTAAAATCCTTTCAGACATGTGATGTAGGAAGGTGAGTTATAGAATTTGAATTTGAAGCATTGTTTTGGAAAAAACGATGGCATAGGGAGAGTCGGGGACACAGATTTTATGCGTGCTGCTGCCCCACCAGGTTATTTTTTGAAAACCACAAATATGTGGGATATTGCCAATTTAACTGGTGTTTTTGAGTTGCCAGAGAGAGATCATACGTGGCTCGTCTTTGCGGGTTTACGACAGAAATGATTTGTGAAAGAGGCTTATGATTACTGAAGCCAACACCATAGAATTGGACGTGGAGAGAGATGGTAATACCGCTTCACCATTACACTGAGCTATGTTATTCACAGCAACTACAATTACACAGAATAGCCTCTGGTATGTTGGCACCACAAAAGTTCATGTGACAAATAAACAGCCACACTACTGGTGTTCTGTCTGATTCTTCCTTTAGTTATTTCAATAGAGACAATAGTGGTTCTTGTCCTCTGATTAAAATCTTTGCTACAGTACATTGCACTGCAATGAGATCTGACGATGTTAAAACGTGGAAGTGTTTCTTGCTGAGGAATTGTCTGCTTTGAAAAGTTTAATTCAGTTGCTGTCAGCCTGGCTTTCTTTGGTCAAAATAAAGTTGCAAACATACAGCATTGTGATGCCCACTAGAAAAATCTGTACTGGTTTTATAGGATTTTATACTAAAAACACAAAAATCACAGCAAGTCATCGCAATGTCTGAATGTAAAACCTGTACATAAATATTCTAATTTAATTATAGACTACTATTAACTCTTATTTTGAGGTACTGGTTCACAATTAAAATAAAAACATATTATCCATCAGGATCAGGGGGTCAGTGTCTGGGTCAGAGGTCAGCCAAGCATTAGATCAAGCCGTTGATGTACCAGTGCGTTCAGCTACAGCTATGAGAATAAGAAGAGAAGCTGCTGCTTCATATCGAAACAAGTCGGCTGAAGTTGTTTGAGCGTTTGAAGGAGGCGTCTCCTGAGCTGCTCCCTTCTGAGACTCCAGGACTGATCCAGAATTTGCTGGAAGGATTATAGTGTGTATTCTTCCTGGCTTGAGAACAAATTGGGATTAGCCAGAGGAGCTGGAGAGCATCACTGAGCAGAGGCACATCAAGTATCCCTGTTACCTCCATGACCCAATCCCAGATAAACAGAAGGCTGTGGATTATACATCAAAACATGATTGGACAGAAAAAGAAGTCAAAAAAATATCAAGAAGTTGGGAAATCAGGTAATTTAATAGTTTTTTTTAATGTGTTGCTATTAGTTAGTTTGCTGCAGTACCTCATTGGAAAACTGATTTTCATTCCAGTTACTGTTGTGCTACATCTCTTCTGAATGGACTTGTCTTCTTCCTGCTGGTAGTATTTATGTCAAAGACACAGTGTGAGAGCAAGAAATATAGTCCGTGTGAGAATAAATCTAAGAAGAAACCGAAGCGGGTGGTTTCTTCTTAGGTAGAATGATGATGAATGACTGGGATTATGACGGGATCCCAAGCATGTGCCAGTGCTTCAGGGGAAAGAATGAGACAAAAAAGACGGTACAACAGAGGGACGGATGGCGCTGTAGAATATGGATTAGGAGAGGATTGATGAGGGGAGAGAAGGGACTCGTATGCTTCTGTGATGAGAAAGAAGCTGTTCCTGGGAGACTCCCATTACGAATAGGCTTAAAATATACAGTTAAAAGAGGAATTTAACATCTTACTTTAGCAAGTGACTGATCAGTCACTGTTTTAATTCTCACTCAGGAGATTCATAATATTCTAGCTGAGATTTTTATTGATAAATCACTACAATACAATGAGCACAATGCCTGCTCTTCCTGCCTCGTCCTAAAATAGGTTGATATGGTTGGAATGACCTTCAGCGATCATATGGATATTCTTGGTTCTAACAATCCACTGACAGGATTTAGTTACTTGAATTTAGCTGATTACGTTCCATAAAGTGCTGCTGGTGCTTTCGCAACAAAGGATTTTCAGATTTTTGGTTTGCTTACACTGTGGCATATGTGACTTGTGTTTGCCATGAAGTAATTAGAGATCTCAACAAGCAACACATCACAGCCCCATGCAATACCAGCTTTATTTATACAGCACTTTAAACACCCAGATGGTTCAACAATGAGAAGGAGACCGGGCAAAAATTGTATCCATGGAGACTTCAGACTAAAATCAGCAGAAAGGCTTGTCATACGTTTTCCAAAACACATCTTGATAATCTTGAAGTCTTTTAGAAAAATATTCTGTGGACAGACGAGACAAAAGTTGAAGCCTTAAGAAGGTGGAAACACTGTTAAATCTGGTTTAACACTACAGCAGCATTTCAGAAAAATTATATCAGACATAGTGTAGCATATGATGGTTTGGGGTTTGTTTGCTGCTGTAGTAGCTGGACAGCTAATCAATGGAGCCATGAATCCTAATCTATAGCAGAAAATACTGAAGACTTAGACTATTAGCTTGTAACCTTAAGCTCAAGTGCCAAAGCAGATCAAACAACAGCTCCATTTTCTAAATTGTTCAAAAATAGGTTAAAGTCCAATTCAGGTTCATGTGCAATACTCAAGCTGAAAATCACTATTTGAAGTGGAAAAACTGTTGGCTAATATTTTAAATGTTATGATCTTGAATTTTATATCTAATGTAATATTTCCTCACATAGTCAGGCACACAGAAGATGCTCACACACCAGACTGATCTCCAGGGTAGGAAGCAGAGATGACAGAGGAAAGAAGAAGAAAGGCACCAACTCATACCACCAGCGCTAATTTTACCATTGATTGCATGACTTTCTGATATTACACAACCCTAGCCACAATATTAGACTCATTTCCAGGTATCACAGACAAGTAATTGTTACTAATTGTTGCTGCAAAGGATAAAACAGAAATTATCACGTTTAGGGTAACAGGCTGTAAATTTTCACAGTGGAAGATTGTGTGAAATAACATTTTTTTGATAAGCATAGACTTCTAATTGCAACAAAATAACGAAACAGAAGAAATATCGAAGAGCACAACTATTATTCCACTGTACCGCATATATCATAATAATTTGACACTCAGGTTTTTTACTTTAATTAGCTCTGACGAATAAAACATCGATCTATTTTAGCTCCAGCCAGGCTCTCTCCCACAGTTTGTCTTCGACACAATGTCTCCTTCAAATCACAAGTTCTGGATTCTGCTTGAGTTTACATTTTATGCTATTCCAGTGGGGCTTTGTTGACTCTCCCCGTTTGGCTCTCTCTTTGATTCCTGAGCAGAGCGTTTATTCAGAGAGAATAAATTAACGAAGCAGAGGCAAAAATGAAGACAAAGAAGATCAGAGGTGAGAGAAAAAGTGGAGGAAATGTGGATGTATGTTGGCTGTAACTTGCTATAAGTACTTCATGGAAAACGAGGAAGACATTTAGATGCGAAATACTGCGGAAATGTCTGCTATTTTCTATCACAATTGTTTTAAATTTGCTGAGGACACCCATATAATGCATATCCAAATTGTGCTGAGAGTTGCTTTATACCTGTTTGTGCAATACTGTTTATTATGAAATCTTTTGATAGATAACACAGTTCTAAACATTATTTTATTAACAACATTTCCCTTCCTTTGAATAGGTGTTTCCTGTAAGTCCTTTCAGGATTTTTTTGGTCATCTTTTTAGTCCCATGGTTTTGTTTTTGTGCGTCTGATCATTTCAGATTCAATAGTTGCCTTTGGATCATGTTGTATGTTAACAAGTTTCCTCAGTTTGGGTTTGTTTCAGTTACCTGCTTTTCTCTCCCAACTGACCTGTGACCTTTGTTTGTTGCTCCCTAAACATGCCGTGGATTTGCTTTGATTGCATGATTTCTTTTTGTGTGTTTGCTTTGGTCTCTTTGGTCTTTGTTCTTTGGTTCCAGTCCTGCTCGATGTACATTTTTTGTTAAGATTTTAATCTTTTGTTTCATATAATCTTCCTCCAGCCACAACAAACCATTATTTAAAGATATGTTTGCAGATCACTTGTTTAAAAAGAAAAACTGCAGCTTATGTCCAGAGTCAGGCAATTGTTCAAAGCTCTAGTCCAACTGAATTGTATTTAAGGTTAATCAGATACATAATCATTCATGATAGTTGTGTAAATGTTTAAACTGGATCAAAATGTGCTTTAAACAAAGATAAACCATATCAATGAAGATCATTTTCTATCATAGTTGTTCCAATTTAGCTGATTTTTTTCCCCAAGACATCAGTAGAGAAATATTCAGTAAAACTTTGCAAGAGAGAGATTATTGTGGAGTTTTAAAGATCCTAACCTTTTGTTTAAAACATACTCTCCGTTCGCTGCTCACATCTTGTTAGTTTTTGTCTCCCAGCCAGTGACCTGTGTGCATCTTTGCCTCTACATTTAGTGTGTTTTGCAGCTTGTGCCAAACTGTTAATTTGCCTCCTCCGTATGTCTACCCTCTTCAGGGTTAATTGACCTCATACTGATTGAGTGCAGACAGCGTTGAGACTAATGGAATATGAAAGGAAGTGAGGAAGAAGAGAGGAGGGAGGAGCAGAAAAGTGTGAAGGAACAAGGAAGGCACTATGACGATGACCGAACACATGAGTAGGATTATGAAGGACAAAATTATCTACCGTGCCTTCATTGCATCTATACTGTTTAAACAATTTATTTTACCTTTTATCACATTACAATTACACATTTTGGTGTATTTTATTGGGATTTTAAGTGATTTGTTGTTGTTTTTCCCCTTTTTAGCAAATTAGGAATTTTTTGTTAGTTTTTTATTTATTTCAGTCTCCCCAAGTCAATCAGCTTCTTAGCTTGATGCTACCACAACCATTAAAGATCAGGAAGGTAGTCAGGATTATATAAATATTATATTTTACATGTTGAGCAAAAGGATTTACATACTAGTTTCAACAAACTACCAGACCTTCTTTGACACGTTTGCCATCTTCCTTACTGACTTATGTGACAAACTTCAGATGGGACGTCTTTTGGCACATTTCATCTAAAAATAAAATTGTCAATAAATCCCAGCATTGTATAGTTACAAATCTCTGCAGCTCCTCCAGAGAAACCATTGAGCTTTTGTGAAAATGCTCTTCCATGCCTGACCTGTCATTTTAGGGGGGACAGCCATGTCTTGGTAGTTTTATGCTTTCATTTTCTAGTAGTTCTAGTTGCAAAGTGGACTTCTAATGCAATTGCTTGAACTGGACTTTTCCATGCATAATCCTTCCTTTAGTGCTACTTTGTCGTGATCTGTCATAACGCCCTAATAAACTTGTCCTATCGTAACGTAACAAAGTGAAAACAATCAAGAATTATTAACACTTTTGCCTGTGTAAATTCTAGTGCTCATCATGGAAGATGCATTGGAGAGAAGGTGAGGTTGAGGTTAGAGCTCTGTTGGATGGCAGTGCCAGCTTGTGTTGCCACCTGGGTTGTGCAACCTTCTTTAAAGGCCATGGTGCGTGAATGAGAGGGATTTTGCACACACACACACACACACATCCATGTGATTTTCTGGGCCAACAGATGCTGGGACATACATTAGCGTTTGTCTGTCGTTAGCCTCTCCAGGATGAGTGGAGCAGAGTGGAGTATCACCTCATACATGAGAGCCTCTTCAGCTTTCCAGTTTTTCCAAAGACTCCACTTAGGCATGCACTGAAATGGCATTAAATGCTTCTCACGTTAGAATGCAAACCACACAAGAGTTTATTTACATAGGCTTTACAAGCTCTCAGAAAAACAGGGTACATCGTGCTTTTTTAAAAATTATTTTTAATGTTTTTTATGACCGAAAATGCTATTGAGATGGATGTTAGAGGAATCCTGGTGTAAACATGTGAAGGATCGTAAGGTTGACTGGTTACATCCGTGGAGAACTTTCTCCCATTCAATCCCTGTAGGAATGTTAAAGCAGAAGTGAACTTCAGACCTTTAAAGAATCCCACAGTTCCCTGCAAGTGAGCAAACATCAGCGCTGAATTACACGCAGGTCTCTGACAGCAGGTTATTGATGCACGTCTACGTGAAACACATACACAAGAACAAACAATTCAAAACCTGTCTTCACCTGCCATGTGAGAGAAATACAAGTCCAGAGCAAAACAGCATCAGCTTCTCTTCTGCGACTGGATTCCTGCAGAGGAAAGAAACTGTGGTATTTTCTCCCTGTTTATCTGTGTTTTCAGGTCCCTGAGTAAAATATATTATAGTCCCAACAGTATGAACTCATCTAGTTTCACACATATGAACCTACTTTACTGGAACTAAGTAGCTTAGTCCAACTCCTGAAGAACACCCCCACACCATAATCCCTGCTGCACCAAATTTTAAACTTAACACCATGCCATCAGGAAAGTGCTGTTCGCCTGGCAGCAGACAAACCAGTGCTCACCCTATGTTAGATTCTCAGACACGAATTCTCACTCCAGAGAACATGTCTTACTGCTCCAGTGTCCACCAATGGCCTACCTTACGCCACTGCGTCTGGTTCTTCACCCTTGGTGACGCAAAGTCAGAATAGTGCAGCTGCCTTAATGCAGATCGTCTACTTTGGACACCAGCTCTCTTTGCACTGTTTTTGAGGTAATCAGAGGACCCAGCAAGGTTTTGAGGTCTGTAAATATCGGACAATCCTCTGTACATTGACCCTGCTCTGTGATTTTACATGACCTACCACTTTGTGGCTGAGTTGTCCCAGTCACGTGAAAACAGGTGTGACTGGTGGATTTCTGCGTTGTGTGTTTTTGTGTGGTGATCAGACAAACCACAAGACATCAAGTCTGGGATGGAAGCCGTCTCCGTTTATTTAATCTGTCAATTGGGAGATATTAGCATTAGCAACTAGCATGTGCTCCAGTTCTCCAACCCGATCTATACAGAATAATAGTTAGCATGCATCAAATGATATAAAGGTGTAACAGCAACTCAAATAAAAATATCCAAGCACTTATCATTAATACAGAAGGAAATATAACCATTTGAAATATATAAATGAAAGGATTACAATAGATTATAAAACTTGCCTCTCCCCAGTGGAACGAATAACAAAAGGGAAGAGGAAATTAATAACTTAATATTTATAGACGTCCTGGAGGACCCTGAACAAAAAAAGAAGAAAATAAGGCGGAGTTGGAGGACCAAACCCCTTATAGTAGACAGAGGAACACAGCAACAGTCAAGTAGAAGCAGACAAATGAAAGAACACATTTTGTGGAAATATGCAACAATTAATATAGACCCAGTTACACAGGGATATTTAAAAACAAAAGAAAAACAACAAAAAAGCCTTTATTTGCTACTGAATTGACAGGAAAGTGATTAATGAGAGAAGGGGAAGACATGACACAAAGGTTATCAGGTCAGGACTCTAACCTGTGGCGTCCGGGTCGAGGACTAAGACCTCCACATGTGGGTGTGGTTAACCCCTGCGCTACCACTGCACCCCCAAATTCAGGGATAATTTGGCTCTGTGCTATATCTTAGTCAAAACCAGAAACTGTAAATGAAGTTACCATGGAGACCAAGCACAGGGTGGAGGGTAGACAGTGCTGCCTGCAGAGCCAACTCTTTAGATGTGGGAGGATGTAACAGGTGGTGGTCCTTGGAAAGCTCTGACTTTTGTGTGCATCAACAATCTAAGCTATAATGTAAAGCATTTAATTACAACATAGGAATAATAGTTTTTCTTTTTCAGTTTTTTTATGAATCTGCATGGAGTGTAGAATAATCCAGTACAGGTTTGACGTTTTTGATTAAACTCATGCCCCATGTCTTGCCAAACTCTGATATACTGTGACCCTTTAAAGAAGTGCTAAAACAGAAGCTACAAATCAAACAGCAATTTTGCCCCCAGGGAGGCTGAATGCCACAATTTGTTTAATGCCACAATGAGCCACATTGTCCATATCAAGAGCCTCCAAAATCCAAAATGGTATCCTGCATGTCGACGGTGGATCTATTTTATTTATATGTACCAGACCCGAGAAATGCAGTTTTATTTCATAACTCCTTTTTAGGGATTTACTTTTTCTTTTTCTTTTTTTTAACCTCAGCTCTGTTAAATTGGATAATCCTTATTTTACTCCACCAGCTATAAACAACTCGCTGTACGTGAGATCCATCCCTTTCGCATAGTTTTTGCTTTTTGAAAAAAGGAAAAAAGAAACACCCTGTACCTAACACCATCTACAAGAAAAAGCTGAGAGTGAGCAGTATTGGCGTCATGCATTCTTACTTTTGCCATCTGCCATCCAAACTCTAATTTAGTTTCACTTATCTTTTTTATGAAGCAGAACTTAATAGAGCAGGTTTATTAAATCAGGGGATTTTGCATGCCAGATGGGGTTTCACTGGAGCGCCACTCAGCTGCGTACATATCATTGTTCTCTTTTTTTGTGCAGCTTAGGTACACTGTAGGTGACAAGAGAATATCAGGGCCACCCTTAAAAGAAGTATAACACTCACCTGTGTACATGCATAATATTTTGTACAGGGTCAGCTCTAAAAAATGTTTTGATTATATGTAGAAACTTTAAAGGGAGATAGAAACCGAAACATCCCCACTTGAACTTGCCGTTCCTCATATTTACAGAGATCTGCTGAGGCATTTAGCAGCAAAAGAGCCAGATGGCTCCCTGGGGAGGTGGCAAACACCGAAAAGTGTTAAAGAGCGTAAACACGGGACACAAACATGACATCAGATGCAACTCAGTCATGTAAAAAAAGAACAATTTTGTTCTCAGTCTGTTCTGCTGCCAATTAACATATTTAAAAAATGCTACAGAAGATGAAAGGTATTGATTATGTTGTTATAATAATAGTGGTGCTGCTTGTTCTCGTTTGAGTTTTCATTTCAGAAATAGTGCTTCATAAAATAATTAGGAAAGGAGATTTGAATTAGTGGAGTTCTTTGCAAGCTTTGGATAGTTACTTACTTTAATCTTATTTAAGATTTGTAAAATTACAGACACAGGGCACATTCATATACAAGTGGAGTGAAGTAAAATGCAAACTTGCTGGCAAACATCCCTCGGTTGGCTTTAAGCTCATTATGCGTGTTTCACGGTCCAAGTTGTGGGATCTGTTTGCCAGCAGAAGCAGCTGGATGTGCTCATGCTGCGTTGGTTAATCAGGATTACTCAGCAGAGCACCGTTTGGACATAGCTATGCTTAATCCACTGTGAAAAGTAACGTGTTGCTCAATTCCCAGTGGGTCACAGTAATTATGCAGCTGCTAACTAGATGTGTTTGACACAACTGTGCCCTGTTGGTCCAACATTGTGGAAAAAAATGCCACATATTAATTGGGATACGTCCATTAAATGTTCTATATAATTATTTTTAAAGCACAGTTTTCACTTGGGACTGCAAAGAATCTGTTGTAGTGGATATCTGTTTTGGCATATGGTCCAAGTGAAATGAGCTGTGCACTAATGTCCATGATGGTGGATTTTTTTTTCTCCCCTCTGTGCATCCAAGTTCTTTGGCGCATGGAGAGATAATTCACTGGGGATTTCAGGGAATTAATCTTCATTTCCTACAATCTTTTCCTTTTGAAGAGTTTGGAATTTGAATAATTCTAATCCTCAAAGTCATTAAAAATGTTTTGGATTAGTTAACTTCATAATAACAGATTATACTCTGTGTGTAAGAAGTTATTTTTATGATCACAAAATATGCTATTTTGAACATTCTGTAATTCCTTACAATTTTTAATGTCAGACCATTTAGAGCAACACCTTTTTTAATGTCGATGTGAGTGGAGAGAACCTGCAGGATTGCTCTTCTAGCCTCTTTCCAAATTACAGCCGCTTACACCTATGAAGTGTATTTGTGCTCTACTGAGTGCTTATCTGTACTGCTGACATGTAATGACACACCCACTGAAGTGTCAAACAAGAGAAGAGTTTCAGGATCACAAGTCATCCCCGTTTTTAAAAACGCTCTCTTACATTTCAGACCAAGAGATTGGGATCGACCTCTTCAAAGTCATGACACTTTGGTGAATTACTTTGACAGTTACTCACACACCTGTTTGGAAAAATGGAGACAACGCACATCATGTCAGCCTGGCTGAACTCAAGGTTCAAAACACTGGGATTTTAAAATGTCAACAAAAGAGCGGAGGCAGGGAACCAGAGCTTAATTATAAAACCTTCTGAATGAACGTCAGTGTCACCAGAGCAGCTGCAACAAATGTACCAATCCATTCATTTATTCGTCTGACTTCATGGTCCTGGAACAAACTGCTGTGAAGGTCATAACAGTGATACAAATGTTTGGAATGATGACACTCGATCAAGCAAATGAAACTATGAAGGACAACTTTTGAAACCTTTAGCAAGGAAGAATTAATATTGGATCTAAATCCACACACTCGCTCTCCTGTATCTGGACACAGCAACGTTTGTAGTGACTGATGTCCTATTGAGCCATGAGAAAACCACTTACTTGTAGATTTAATTTGCAATGGAAAGTTTAGGTTGGAAGTATGGTTTAAAGTCAGGATTGGTGTTTTCTGCAGTCATCGTTATGTTTTAGATTTATGCATTGAAAAAACAAGCATCAGTGTGTTAGTGGTTGAAGTACATCTTTATGTTACTTTAGTTTTTCTGGGTAGTCGCTGTAAATGTTGGTGCATGTGCTTTAAATTTTGTTCTTGTTTAATTTCTTTTGTATAAAAAAGACTGGAAACCAATTGAGAATTTTCCTAAAACTCATTTTTCCATCCATGTGCATAGGGGTAAGTAAGTATGTTGTTTGAACATGCAGCATTTCACCAGATATGGATAAAATGAGAAAATGTTAGAATTTTCAAACTGTATTTCACATCCTATTCTCTAATTATCCTAATAGTCCGTCCATCTTTCCATCCATTCATCATGAATATAGAAGAATTCCTCACTATGTACAATTTTGTGTACATTCATGCATGCATTTGTTTATCTTGCGCCCAGACATATATCCATTAATTTGTCCAACCGTTGGACAAATTAACAGATCAACAATGTGTCAATCTGTTTATAGTTTTGTAATGCTCCATTTCAAACACCGGATCTACTTTAAAATGTATGCCAACATTTTATGTTGGCATACATTTTGGCATACATGGCATACATGTATGCCAAACATTTTGGCATACATTTTGGCATACATGGCAAAAATTAGCAATCATGCTGAAAATACATAAATTACCTGGAATTATCTTGCCTTCATTTTCATTTGTCAAGGCCGCTGTTGGGGGTTTGACCCTGTCTACACATCGTTCCCCTTTCCTGATAGGTTACTGTGAACAAAGGCCACCAGCGCCAAGGAATCTTAAAAACGTCATTTCTGAAGATTAAACAGCTAATTAGAATGAATGCTCACGCTAAACAATTTTTGATGACAGTTTAATAGATTATGAACATCACTGATGATATTTAAAAACTCTTTTGTACCAACCTCCAAAATTTTGAATCAAAACAGCACATTGAGCCTGTAAATTGTTCAATAACGTTGGTGTTTTGTTGTTTTTAAACTGTTGTGTATGTTAACATTTTTCACTGGCTTATAGGTTTTTATGGTTGTGTTCATTATCTGTTTAAGCAGCTAGTCCTATGTCATACACACCCCTTAATCCATAACCATTGTATTTTATTCTGTTCTCATTCATTCTACCAGAAGAATATTATAAAAAGTATCATAAATACAGATACTGGCTCCTTCGAATGAAGGCGAAGGAGAGTTTTTGTGGTCATTTTCCACACATCTCTGTAAAGCTCCTTTCATTAAGTTTCCTGTTTTCCCGCTTTCAGATCCTAATCCATGTGGGATTCCTAACAGAGGAGTCTGGGGATGTTTTCAGCCCGAAGGTGCTGAAGGGGGGACCGTTAGGGGAAATGGTCCAGTGGGCCGACATCCTGACTGCCCTCCATGTTCTGGGACACAACCTCAAGATCTCCATGTCTGTTAAAGAGCTTCAAGGGTAAGTTCTGTATTTACAGCCAAACAGTCGTTTTCTTTTCTTTAAAGATCTAAAAGCTCTAGAACAGTAATGACACAATGTGCTAATGGGTATTGCAAAAATATGTATTTACTTTACAGCAATAAAAAAAACCTGATGTCACATATTTAACTTGCATGTAAAACATGCGTTTGACTTGTATATAAAAGAAGATCTTTGAAATTTGGATGCATTGAGTCGACTAAATTCCTTCCAGTCTGACTTCTCGCCCCTCGTATTGGTCCTGCTTGCATCTTTCACAAACTATAGCAAAAGCTTTTTGTGATGTTAAATATTAGCCATTAAAATGTTTCTATGTTCGTCTAAAACACTTGTATGCATCTAGCAGGTGGTCAGCACTTCAAACCGACAATCCAAGTCTTGAAATGAGTCTTTGAAGAGTGTTTACATAGATGGAGGTGTTTCACTTCGTAGGCTGAACCCTACAAATACCGAAAGTCTTTACGACATTGTGATTGAAACATCTGCTGACTTTATACTTGCTAGCATCGTTACTGTACATTGCAGTATCGGCTTATTGGGCGACAGCGTTCCTGCAGCAAATCTGTTACATGAAGGCCAAGAGCAATGATGAACTGTTCAGAAAATTTATTATTTTTTCTGCACCCACATAATCTTTGAAACACTGCAGAGGACCTGGTGCTTGTCACTAGTCATACATTTAGAAAATCAGCTATTAAAAAGTAATGTGGTCATACAAGAGGCTCACTGTTACAATGTCAAATCTCTCCCTAATACAAACACCAGTAGTTGCTTTTGTGAATACGCTGCACGTCGTCAGTCCTGAATGTGAAAGAACTCTGCAATCTAATTAGGCCTCATTTCCACTTAGCCCAAAGATTCGGCTATAGGATGCTTAAGTCCTGTTGATTTGTCTCTATATTGAGCTCATATTGATGGTAGGACTGTGTTGCTTGGTCTTTTTGTCTTGTGTCAGCATCCCTATATGTTTCTGCTGACTGATACAGCAGTAGATCCACCACAGAGACAAGCAGATGGATCTACATCTGCCAACCTGGAGAAAAAAAAATCCTCCAGGCTTGCTCTGTCTCGTTTGTGCAATCTACTTTATGGTCTTGACTGAGAATAAAACTCACAGGATGTCATCTTGAATGGAGACGGCTCCTTAATGTTTTTATATGGCACAAAGTCCAACTTCAACTCTAATTTAGGATAAGTTAACGCCAGTTATTTTGTTCTTGTCTTGTATTCTGTGCAAACTGTCAAAGCTGTTTTATTGATCTGCTGTTCCTCAAAACCCTTAAAGCAACAGCAGGACTGTAATTCCTCTGACAGGGAACTTGAGACCAACATGTTATTGATAATAATGTAAAAACTCGGTTCACTTATTGCATCACTGATCAAATCAATTAAGGGAAACCATTAAAATATGCTTGAAAGACAATTTACAGTGTTTCACTAGTGGGAACATCGCATATTTTCAGTACTTTATTAATGTGTAATTGCAGAGTCAAGCACTTTTTCATGGGTCGAGACCAGCACCAGTTTGAAAAGCATGAGAATAGATTGTTTATTTTGTGCTACCACTGTGTGACGTTTTGGGAAGTAAAGCAATTAACAACAATTAAAAGTATTTATGCCATGTGCAAAATAAAGATGGTTTTTTGTTATTCTGTTCTTTATTTAATTCAGCAGCAAAGTATGTAAAAGCCGTTACAAATCAATTTAGCCTCTCAGTCCAAACAGCGATTTCTCCCAGCAGCTGAACCGTCTGAGAAACTGAGTTTTTTTGCCTTGATCCAAAATATCGTATTACCTTCTGAAAAACTTAACTCCATTAGCATAATGACAGGAAAAATGTTGGCTATTAAAACATTAAAAGGACCCAAACAGGCTCTGACCTTCCCAGATGGATAAGTATAGACAAGGTTACATTAAGACAGCTGGGAGATTCAGTACACACTTCTTTTTATTGTTCTGGTCAATTCAGTTCAGGTTATTTATGTAGCACCATACCATAGCTAATGTCATTACATACATTATAAAAAAAAATAACTGGCTGGCTTTTTGGAAAACCCTTTTTTTTCCCTCATTGAAGCTAAAGTACCTTGTAAAAGATGAAAACCCAAACCTTAAATGTCTTATAAACTTATTAAAATCTGCAGACGTGAACTACATCAATGTTGCACATTAAAATGGTACAACCTGCAAACATTGTTCCAGAGTATTTTTACACAATCCTTTCCTGTAGTGATAACCTCTTGCACAGGTGCACACCGAGGCTGGCGTTTGGAGGTCATTTCTGTGGTGTGTTCAAGTGCAATTTATTTTCCTGGATGTTGGCGACATGAGGACACACAGCAGAGGGTCCTGTCATCCCTGCTGGTTCCTGACGTCAGCTTGGTGTATAAGAGGCCTTATGTTCTCTTTCCGCTGCTGCACAGACTAATATATGTACGCTTTGGCAAATAAATTAGTTTATGTATTTCTCATCTTGCCTACACAGAGTGTGAGGATTGCTGTGTGCAAGCATGCGTTTCTGGTTGCCGACTAGTGATTTAGCCTGTTTTTCTGACTACCTTTGAGAGTTGTTATTGGGTACACAGCACAGCTGTAATTGGCCGCTGTGGGGATGATTAGGCCCCAACTTTTGTTTTATAGTTACTGGTCAGCACTGAGAACAGGTGGCTGGATATTAGTCACTGTGTTGACCAAAAAGTCCCATAGAGACTTAAGCTTCTTGGCAATTGAAAGAGACTTTTCTTCATTAGAACTTGGATCCGAATCAACTGAATTTGTGCTAAATGAATACAAAAGTATTTATATAAGGTTTTTCATCCTAAATGCTGTAAGTCAGTGGATCTCAATTATTTTGTCATGTTCCGTTTTTTTCCTGCAACAACTTCAGTTTTAAGTTGATGCAGTTCATTTTATTGTTTAGGTCTTAAACAGGATGTCTAAGAACTATTAGAAAGTGAAATGATAGTAATTTAAAAAAATACAACATGATTAACTGTCACCTCAAAAATGTTAGTCAGTGAGTAAACTGAACTTGAACGTTTCAAAAAGTGCTGCAAATTAGTTTACACTGTCAGCACTAGTATGCAACCATGGGGCTGCTGTTCTGTTCAGTTTGTCTGTGTTAATGTGTCTGTCCCTACCACAAAAAAACTAATGAATAAATAAAATAATGAAGGGGTTTTAACTCAGTCTGGAACATTCAATCAGGACGGCTTAGTGTGTGATTCTCAAAATGCTAAATGATTTATTGGATGTTCATTTTTAGACTGAACACAATAACATCCTAAATGTTTTCACACTATAAATATTGGTTACCTGTCAACTTATTCAACTTTTTAATTTTCAAAAAGGTAGAGAAATGTAAAAAAAAAAAAAAAAAAAAAAAAGAAAAACAGTAATTAAATTGTATTCTATCTTATCAGAAGTGAGGAAAGGTGTATACAACTTTGCTTTCACAGTGAACCAAAGAGCTATGTAAGCATTTCCATATTTTCTGTTCTTTTCTGGCCCTGTACCTCCGACCCCTGGTTTTCTTTACACTGATACAAACTTCTCTCTCTTTTCCTCCATCGGTCCAATCGGTCCAATACACTGGGTTGCCTGTACAGACTATTTCTTCTATTGGGTTGAACAGCTTGCCTGTTGATTAGTGTGAGCACTGCTGCCATCTAGTGACTGGAGGATAGTTGAATGTTCAAGCATGAAATGCCTCACAGGCACACGCCTCTATTTGAGGAGTACTGCTTAGAATCAAGAGGGTGTAGCTTTCAACTTGCAGCTTTTACCTGCTTTAAACAAAAAGGTTTAAAAAATGACAGTACATTAATCAGCTGTGTGTCTTAAAAACTCCTGAAACTCAAATGCATGAAAGCCAGATTAAGTCTGATTGTGCTTAATTGGTTGAGATGAACCTCCAAAAACGTTTATTCTGTTTCTTTCCCTTCACTATGATATTTTACTTTTTATTGTATCACATAAAATCCCCGTAAAAGTCATTATGTATGTGGTTGTATCATGAAGATTTTTTATAAGCTCAGTTTTTTTCCAAGACAACTACTGTGGTTGAAAAATAAAACCTCCTCTTTGAACTGCCCTGTAAAGGGATTGTGTTGTCTCGAATGTACAAGCGACAGAGAGATAAAGCAGCATCTTATTCTCAAGGGTGTCCGTATGTAGATGGATGACCTAATATGAAAATATTCCCAGAGAATATTATTTCTGAGAAACTGAAGAAATTGAAGTTGAATAAAGTGCAGCATCTGCACATTTCACAGAAGGCACTCTTTGAATTCAAATATGCAAATCTTTGATGTGAAGGTTCACTGATAAACGTCATCCTTTTGTTGAAAAATCTTGAATTGTCCTTTATTTATGCAGAAACCAGAAAATTGTCTCCATTTACTGCCATTTACTCGCCCATACCCAATACCACATGCTTACTTCAATACAAGGCTGCGCATGTCATTATTTGTGCTGAGCATGCAGTCCTCACACTGTGCCGTACTCAGTAACTTGACAGAAAGGAACCTGAAATTGGCACTAGTTAGATAGGTGAGGTGACTGAGATGTATTGGTGTGAAAGGAAGGAAAGGTCTGGTTCTGCCTGCTCATTACAGCCCAGAGGGACCGGACCAGCTCACCGGCGGTGGCTGCAGTCATAACAGAGGTGGGCGGTCAGCACCTTTTGTGCCTTTTCCTGTCATTGCTGCTAAGTGACATATAGAGGGTTCAGTAATACCAGGAGATGAAAGAACCTGGCACAGGCTAAAAAGTAATTGCCTTTTGCACTGCGTTGCCCACAGCACACACACAGTTATAAGTTGTGTCAAAGAAGTAGCCTGGAAGAAAGTCCGTGTTTTTCAAGTCCTGTGTTATAGAATATAGAGTGTGTAGCTTGACAAACTGCAAATGAACAGTAGTTTGAAAAAGCATCGACACTATCTGAACCTGGTGAAATTTTGCCACCGCACAACCAGAAATATATGTTAATATGTTGCTTAGAAAAAATTGTGCATATTTGTAATATTGGGTTTTCAAATTCAAAATCTAAAAAAAATGACCTGCATTTCGATTCAGTCCACCTGAGTCTGTACTTTGCAAGAGCAATTGCAGCAGCAAATCCTTTGAGGTATTGCCCTACCAACTTGAAAAACTGGCATCTGTGCCATCTTTTTTTTTTATTTATTTCAAAATAGATCAAGCTTAGTCAGAATGGATAGAGAGAATCAGAGCATATCAATTTTAAAGCCGTGACATAGTTGGATTTAGGTTTAGACTCTGACTGGGTCACATCAACTGTTTCCACCACAAGTCGTGTCTCCCATGCAGCCCCAGAAAGTTATTTTCTCTTTAAATCTGATCAAAGCCCCTTCTTCCACACGTCGTTCCTTTTTCATGATTCTCCTACCTGAGCTGTAGCTCTCTGCAGAGCTGCTCCAGAGTTACCCTGGGGATCTAGACTGATTACTGCTTAATGGTCTTTACCACTTTAAAAAACCTGCTAGCAAAGGTGGAGAACCATGTTTTGGTAGGTTGTTGTTTGGGGTGAGTTTTATTGTTTAACTCTGCTTCAAACATCTTTACGACTTTTTTTCCAGACTTGTCACATATAAATCTTAATCTTCATGATGCTGTTTAACTAATCTCTCTAACATATTTCCAATCGTTTCTTACAGAAAAACAGTTTTTCTTACTGAGGTTAAATATATGCTGCTAATATATGCGGACTCTATTTACATATTATTAACCAACTTGTGAGGGGATTTTATTTTTGTGTATCAATCTACAGAAAACTATGTACAAAGGCACTAAAGATGTCATTGTTAAAAAAGATCAAGTGTCCTTTGACTTAACGTTTCTATACTTCTTAGTGTTAAACACACACGCAGTCAATCATGTTCATGTATGTGCTGCTCAGTGTGTTAATAGCATAGAAGCAACTTACCATCCCAGGAAAACTGCTTTTCAGTCATTGGTGGCCATGGTAACTAGCTTGAGGATTCATGGGGAATTACGTTTAGCCTAGCAAATAACACCAGGGAGGGTGAGAACAACACTTACACAAGCTTGATTGACGGCTCCTTCTTACTCTGACTGGTTGTTTCTGACACAGTGGCGTACAGTATTTCTAAAAATTACATATTGCAGCTTTAAGGCTGTGAAAACTTGTACAAGGTATATGACAAGAGGTAAGCAAATGTTATGAGAAATATCAGATGACATAATTTCAAGTTGGTGTCAGTTCAAAAAGTCCATGGTTGATTATGACTCATGTAATCCCTCAGTTTGTCCTCACTGAAAGGCAAAACCAGGCTTCAATGTCCAGCATGAGGATTTGATTATTTCCTATTTCGTAGTTACTATAAAAGACCGTTTTATTTTTCAAATGAAAAGAACAAGCCTTTTTATTCCGGGGTCCTGGTTTTAGGGATTGGTCTAAGTACTGGCGCATATGAGACATTATTGGGCAATAACGTAGCTAAATTAGTGAGTGCCCCAACAGAGATGCCAAATAGAGTTATTACACAATTAAAGCATTGCTAAAAGCAGTAATACCCATATCACCCACTTTTAAAACCATGTTCTGCACTATTAATACAGTGCCTCCAACTTTATTGCAGAGAAGGACCTTTATTAGAAGTCATAACTGCTCTGTCCCTTCGTCGGCTGCCTCTAAACTGTTTTCTGAAAATGATTTTAAAAAAATCATCTTCACTTCTTTTTCCTGCTCACTGAAATGCCCTTTCCTTCTTGTGCACTCGGTTTTTTCCTCAAACCTGAGCCACCAAGAAACGCCATCGCAGCTGCAGGTTATGTCCTGGTTGCTATGGAGATTAGTCTGCAGCAAAGTTGGGGTTGGAGGTGGAACAACAGAAAGACTCGATATTGTTTTGAAGACGTAACTCTGCTCATGTCCATGTCTAATCTGTTGAAATGTCCCTTAACGCTAATTATGTCCATTGAGGATGCTTCTTTGCCCATTATTTAAAATTTTTCTAAATATGTTTATATATTTTCTGATTACACATGTCACAGTTGGTATCACTGTTGCCTACAAAGAGGCGTTTCTAGGATTGAATCCTTTGGTACTCTGTCTTCCTTCCACAGTCCAAAAACACGACTGTTTGGTTAAGTGGTGTCTTTAAATTGCCCTTAGTTGTGAGTTGGTGTGGTTGACCCAGGGATGAACAGGTGACCTGTCCAGAGAGGAACCCGCCTCTCACTCGATGATCGCTGAAGATGGACACCAGCTCCCAGAATCCTCCCCACCCCCACAGATTCAGACACACATTGTGAACTTTGGCATTTGCTTTTTAGCCTCTTCGCTCTCTCCTTTTGTTAATCTGACTCAATCCCTGCACAAAAAGAAGCCAGTGACCTCAGGTCAGCTCATGTCTTTACTCAGGCTAACTGTGAGCTGCTCTGTTTTGCCTCCACACAGAAAAGAAAATCCCAAACTGTAGTAAATGTAATTATCAGTAATGAAACAAGTTCTACTTACTTTTATTTCCGTGTCTCATTTAAACAGCTACTGCTCCTTTACTGTTGCTGTCCCCATTTCGAGAACTTTAATGTTCCTCTTTTCTGTTTGCTTCATGGTGCATTTCAGCAGTTTTATTGATTACAAAGGATATAACTGAGTCAAAGTTTGGCCACAATGTAAATGTGAAGGAGACGCGTTTTTCCATTAAAACTTTCACTTATGGGACAGGTGGCGCTTGATATTAGGTATTATAACCGTTAATAGAAACTGTTACAATGAAATTAATGGAGAGAGTTTGTGTGGGTTTATCACTTTGTTCCCCTATTATAAACTAGAGCCAGAAAATGGGCTTTATGCGCAGCCTACACCATTTTGTCTAGCTTAAGCTCTTACGGACCCTTTCTCTGCCAGTTTTCTTTTCTCTGTTTCTTTCTGTCTTTTTTCTTTCTTTTGCTTTTTTCCTCTTTCTACTGCATCTTTCTTTGTCTGTTGTTTTTTTTTTTGTTTTTTTAGCTCTGTCTCCCTGCAGCTGTTATCCTGTAAACTCCAATCAATGTGCTTGTTAGCAGCTTCCCAGATTTTTTGGGCATTACATCATTCCTGCTGGTGCTTCTCTCTGCACAGACACACATCACAGTGAAGCGCACAATTGGTAATGATTTCCCATACTCTTTGTTTGAATTTTAAAGCATGGAAGGAGAAGAACATTACTTTAACTTTTGTAAATGTAACTTCTGAAAGTGGAGAGTTTTACAAAGGGGACTCATGTTTCAAATGTAATGACCTGAACTTAATCTTCAGGAATAACACTAGAACAATGACTGGACAACTATTTAGGTCTGATGTCTAAAGTATTTCTCAACCAAGAACAAAATGTGCTTTCTGTCTTTGAAGAAGAGCAGTAATCCAAGTTTTACACATCTACTGTACATTGAATTCTGATTGTTTAGCCATTTTTCTAGTTTGCGAGTGTTGGACAATGCACAATTGTCTTTGCAAGTTGTCTTATAACAACTCATAAAAACTGCAGTAAAATGTAAAGAAAGAGGCATATTGCATTGAACAAGTAAACCTCAAACAAAAACGTAACAATTCTGACTGGATGGTTGTTTCTTTGATGCATAAAATCTGTCACACAAAAATGGTTCCATATTTGTAAGTAAAACACATTTGTCAGTTGAACATGAGAGGATCCTCCTCAAATCTAAGGTGTTGTTACGGAAAACACGTTTTAGAGGTCCAGCAAAATAAAATCCAGGGCTTCTGCAAAAAAAAAAAAACGTTTTGTATGCAGTCCAAAGAAAAGGTTAATGTTCTTCATATCAAGGAAACAAAGATACAGATTATAGATCAAACTAAAGGTGTTGGGGAATTGAGTTTAGTAGATTAGTCAGGGACTCTTTACTCAAGTTTGTTTTTGAGTAAAAGTCACTGAATATTTGTGGTTCTACTCTATTAAATTAAAGTCAAAGCAAAAAACATAGTCAATAAATTACATACTATCACTTGCACTAAAATGTAGCATTTATTTCCATTAAAATGTCCTAAAAAAAACCTGCAAAATGTTGTCAATCTATCAACGGTTGCGACGTTGACAATGTTTTTTGCATTTTTTTGTCGCCGGCCAAATTCATACCAAACTTTATTTCTGGCCAGAGCCACATAAAATCCTTGTAAGGTCTGCAGGGAGTCCTGGTGTCCCACTTTGGACAAATCTGATCTGGACATCCCTCATTTAAGCACTCAGTCAGCGGCTCTTGTTATGGTTCATAGTTGGTTGCTTTCCTAGAGTTCAGAAAGTGGAATAAACTCCACATAAATACAAAATTTCATAGCACTACTATTACTTCAAAGCAAGCCTTTTGGCTTGTTGCCATGGCAACAAATCTAGAGTCTGCACAGCGTGAGCCTCTAGGAGCAACAAATACCTACTGGAGACCTTGAACACTTAAAACTTATGGAATGTTTATTAATATGGTAATAAGTAGATTAGTTGAAAAAAGCAGTTGGAGCCGCAGAAACGTGGAGATGAAGGCAGTTTCCATCTGTGTGTTTGCGCCGCCTCAGTCCTGGGGACGGATGAAAGGCTAAGTCTCACTCTGTTGGCTGCAGGGTCAGACATGTTAGCTCTGTTTAAAATGTGTGAGAAAGTGTAGAAAACAAAGATGCTTGATGTACGATGGAGAAAAATCTGTCAAAGAAGATCGTTTGTCGCTTAGGTCTGTTCATCCATTTAATTCTCTACAATGAAGATTGTTCAACAGGATCCAAGCTCCTGAGATGTGTGTATGGATGATGAATAAAGCTGATATATCAGACCTTGGTCCCCTTGTTGGGCCCTTAATTCAGAAGATATTGGACAGGGAAGTAGTTTGATGCAACACAACTTCTCCTGAAGTGCACTGTCCATCTTTTTATTATTCCACTCACTAAAAAAATAGGCATTTCTGTGGGTAGTCATGTTGGAAAAGATTACTAAATATATTTTATGGGCGACAATCCTTAATATAACAACTAGATTAGTTGAAAAAAGAAGTTATATTTTACCTTGTTTCAAATCCATTGGCTTCACCTTCTTTAACATTTTTGTCATCACAAACTTCAACTTTTAATTGTTTGACAGACAACTACAAAATAGTTCAGAAATATGAAGCAGAAGGCGAAACATACCGTACTCCTTTTTAAATGGAAAAATATGAAGTATTCATGCTTGGATTAAGTCCAGTTTACTCTGATACACCTAAGCAAAACCAGGGCAACCAATTTTATTCGATAAGTTTGTGACTGTAGCTTGAGAAATGTTCAGTGGTCATGATTACTTATCCAATTTGCTGTAGATTAAATGTCTTAAGCATATTTGATGTCTGTATGTTTTACTCTACTGATAGTTTAGAGAAATTTGAGGCAAAACATAAAATTAAAAATTTGATATTAGTATCTGTCTTTCGTCACATACTGTACTCTTTTCACAGAAAGTGATTTATTTTGGACACGGGCAGCAGCCCTGTTGCGGTTTAGCCAAAATTGTGTTTCAGTCATTCTTAAAGTTGCCATTTGCTTTATTTAATACACTTAAATATGACTTAACAAACTGTAAAGTTAAACATAAGTGTTTCAAACCCTTGTAGTCTGGTGTTCTGAGGTTTAATTATGAAGTACCTTTATATGGTAGAGTAACTCTCTGAGAGATGGGACAATGACACCAGTGCAGTGAGGTGCAGCTGAACAAATTAGATCTTTGACAGAGTAAGAGAAATAATGAACGCAGGACTAAAGTATTATTATTAAATGATTTTTAATAGGTTTTCAATGCAGCGGTGCATGACTACGAGTGACACATGAGCATGGAGTATCTCCGACGCAAACACGGTCATATTTTTAAATGTGGGTTAGTAATTATACAAAAACATAAAGATAAAGTAGGTTACATGGTCAGACAAGCTACATGTCTGCGCAGATCAACAGCACCATCGCAGAATAAACTCACTTATGTTTGCAGAATGTTTTGGGAAAAAGTATTGTCTGAGACAAGTGCAACTAAAATGAATGCAGGAACTTCTTATTTTTCACATTTTGAACAAGCTTGACAATCCCAATGTATCAAAGCTCTTCTTGTTCGTACATTATCCTCAAATGAGCAGCTGAAGGAGCTCAGACAAGCACACTTCAGAAGAATCCTTTGGAGATGTTGAGCTGTAACATGAGAGTCAAATAAAACATGCATGAGGACGCCATCGGTTTCTCTATTTCATAAACGCTTCAAAAGTTTTTTTTATCGTCAAAGCCAGAATTAATCTAATGTCAGCAGCCTGACATTTCTGTGCATTGTGCAGAAGAAAACTGGGCCATTTTAAGGCACTCAGCCTTGAAATTAGCCCCAGTAAAACAGTGCTGATTTCTCTAAATCTAAATAGATTTGCCTTTCCTCGCTTTTGCCTGTATTTGTAATTTCTTTACTTTGTTCCTCTTATTGCTTTTTGCATATTTGGTGTTTTGCAGCAAAGTCTTTGAAATAAGTGATGTCAAGGACAGAAAGTAAGTAATAAAACACTTTGACAACTCATGTTATCTCTATCGTCAGTTAAAAAAAGAAAAGAAAAAGTCGATACAGCTCGTTCCCAGACATACAGACATTGTGTTTCTGCTCCGTCTGTGAGAGATTCAATAACATCTTTATCCTGCAGAGACCAGGAAAGAGGTCCAAACACTGAATCACCTTCCTGGATTCTAGCCTAAATACTAGATATCAACTGCATCTGTTACAGACATTAAGACAAAGTTTGGTTTTATAACAAGTTCCTCACAGATTATTGTTGACCATTCAAAAAAATGAATGATCAATATGGCACAACTTCTTAACAACATGGTTGTTAACCTAAAATCATTGTCATTGCATTAATCAGAGAAGCTCATGCTAACTTAGCTCAGGTAGCATAACAACATAGCATGACAACAAGGAGTCACTCAACCAATCTGTCATTCATGGAAAAGTGCAAAGAAAACTATAATGGCTTAATCACAATAAGAGTCTAAACACAATTAGGAATCTGTAACGAGAAACAAAAAAATATGTTCCCAGACATTTTCACCTTATATTTGACTAAACTATGAAGTACCAAATTAATTGGGCAAAAATATAAGTCTATCAACATCTAATCATCATAAAAGACGTGCAGCTTAGATCTACAATGAGACTCCAGAACCATTGGTTTTATAACTTCAGCTTGAGATTCCCAGAACTTCCTTATAAAACGCTCATTAAAGAAAATAAATCTTTGGTTTTATCAAGTTAGCCTTTATGTCAGTTATAGAAAGTTTTCTATTTCCTTATGTAATGTGATAAAAAAAATTATGAATACTCCAAAAATGCCTTTGGCATCAAACATAATTTATCATTCCTTAAAATATACAACAAAACGTTGTTTGGTTTTTCAACGCAGGAAATTCAAAATTTTGCAGAGATCTGTACAGTCACAGTATACTTTGTATTAACCCTTTCGTGCATGAATTATGATCTTTCGTGTCAGGATTTTTCTCCAAATTTCTTGGGATTTTCTTAAGGCATAAAAAAGTGGGAAGAAAAATTTAGTAAAGAATTAATTTTTTTTTAGGTGATGAATTGTAATTTTCTCCATATACAAAGTTATTTGAAAAATACATCTGTAGTATTGTTCTTTAGGGGTTATCTGATGTCACAATATTTTTTTTTTTACCTGTAAGAGTCGCCCACAGTAGAAAGAGGGACAAATTCGGTTGTCCATATTGGATTTAGCAAAAATAATTTCTTGCATTTGCAGCTGATGGCCAGCAGTTGATGGTGTATTTTATGATGCATTAGTGTCCACTTCAGTGGTCTGTGTGCATTTATAACATAAAAATCCACAAGAAGCACAAGAAAATGTCTTTTACACAGCTGTCCACTGTAGTGACCACTATGCATGAAAGGGTTAAATTACCGCAACACTGAGAGCATTTAGCCTAGAAACAAGTCAAGCTTCAAACAAAAGGATCTGACAAAGCAGATACAATGAACAATTGACACTCGCCTTGGCGATAAATACCCAGCATGCTCAGCCACTTTTGACTGGAGTTTGTCTCAAAGATGGAGAAAAGCACACATTTTTAAATTGAGCCCAGACTGAGCTACACTGCTTGACTGGAGACAGCTGTGAGATTTCCAGGCAGCGTTTCAAATCCAAACTATACCTGTCAAGTTGTCAAACACTCACTATTAATATTATTAGTATAGATGAGGAAGTGCAAGCAGAGCCTCATAGACTCCAAATGAAAAATACATAGATTTTGGATTTTATATGCATGAATTTTTCTCTTGTTTCCTGCCAATTTATTCTCCTGAGCGCCATTATATATTGGATCTCAGTCATCATCACACTTCATATATTATATTCAATTGACCGAACTCTTAAATGCCCACATGTATCAGTGAGTGAAATGCAAAAGCTGGCAGAGTTCCGGGGACGTTTCGGCGTTGGTGTCTGAAAAATGTAGATTAATCATAAGGATTAATCATTAATGATCAATCATTAATCTTGCTGCGATTTTCACCAGAAGCATCACAATTTGATATTTTCCTAATATTGTATTATCCAAGAATCCCTCAACATAAAACAGTTTTACTTGCGTCTGCTCATACTGCAAGATAACAAAACTACAAATAGTGTATCTTTGTACAGAGGGTGTCCAACTTTGGTACAAATGGGGCTGGGCAGTTTGAAAAACGTGTCATGATAGAAGCCTTTCATATCAGTCAATATTAATAATTATTGGTTCGTTTTCTTTTTTAAATATCTTAAACGCTGCCAAAGTGGCGACATGACCTTTACTGTTTTACCTACAGTTGTCACTCCATACCATTGTTTATTTTTTATTATTACTTTTAAGCAGTTATGAGGCTCAGTAGTGAAACTTTAAACTGCTGTTGCCCAAGTTACTCAACAGATTGTTGCTAGGTAACAAAGAGTGATTTGAATTGCTAGGACCAAAGAGTGATTGAGTTGCTAGGTAACCAAAGAGTGATTGAGTTGCTAGGTAACCAAAGAATGATTGAGTTGCTAGGTAACCAAAGAGCGATTAAGTTACTAGGTAACCAAAGAGTGATTTAGTTGCTAGTTAACAAAAGAGTGATTGAGTTGCTAGGTAACTAAAGATTGATGGAGTTACTAGGTAACCAAAGAGTGATTGAGTTGCTAGGTAACCAAAGAATGATTGAGTTGCTAGGTAACCAAAGAGCGATTAAGTTACTAGGTAACCAAAGAGTGATTTAGTTGCTAGTTAACAAAAGAGTGATTGAGTTACTAGGTAACCAAAGAGTGATTGAGTTGCTAGGTAACCAAAGAGTGATTGAGTTACTAGGTAACCAAAGAGTGATTAAGTTACTAGGTAACCAAAGAGTGATTTAGTTGCTAGTTAACAAAAGAGTGATTGAGTTGCTAGGTAACCAAAGAGTGATTGAGTTGCTAGGTAACTAAAGATTGATGGAGTTGCTAGGTAACCAAAGAGTGATTGAGTTACTAGGTAACCAAAGAGTGATTGAGTTTCTAGGTAACCAAAGAGGGATTGAGTTACTAGGTAACCAAAGAGTGATTGAGTTGCTAGGTAATCAAAGAGTGTTTGAGTTGCTAGGTAACCAAAGAGCGATTGAGTTTGTTGATGCCACCGATCTTCCTTAGTTGGCCTCTAGATGTTGAGCAGTTAAAGTCTTTCTTTTGCCTACATCCCCCAGAATGCTGTGCTGCTCTGGATCGGAGTTCTGTGAAATTATTGAACAATCTATCAGACGTATTATCTATTAATATTGATCATGTGTCTGTAGCAAAATATATTATTGATTTATTATCCAGCACTAATCATAAATAAAGTTGATAAGTAATAAGGGAGGCATTTTAAATTAGCTGGTGATCTGGCTGACAGAACAATTAGTTACTTTTAGAGTTGAGAATCTTTATTATCATGGTTGATGGTTAAAGAAAAACAAACTAAACTAGGACTCAAATTTGGTCCTTTACTTGAATAATATTCCATATTTTGAGACATTTTCTGGAGAGCCACATCTTTGCACCCACCTCAGCTTTACGTGACACGTTTCTATGACCACTCTGATAATAGCTTTCCTAAAAATCGCTCACCAGGTTCAGATTTGAGCTGGGAGTCAGTTCAGACAGCTGAGTGCCGCCTCAGACTCTCTACTCTCTACAGCACATCAATAAAAATTTGTTCTTATTTTGTGCTCTGCCCTGTCAGCGGTATAATACTAATGAGAGCACTTACACGCTGCGCCTCTGTCTGTCTGCGTGCTGGGATCTGACATGGCGCTCGAATCAACACATCCACTTGACTTGAGATGATTTGCGAGAGGGAGTCCTTGTTCCTACACATCCATCCAGATGCACGTGTTCACTTTGCATTCGTGCAAAACCCATCTGCCGGCTGGATCGGTTGACTGGCACTTTGCTTCTGTTTTATCCTTCCTGAGCACTGGAGGCAGGTTACAAAGTGGATTTATCTGATGTGTGAGCATTTAATATTTACATAGCCATATCCAAGCATTACCATGCAGGAGGTTGTTGAGTGTTGAACAGTGTCTACCTCTAAGGTCTGTGTGCACTTTCAATCCGCTTGACTTCTTCTGTCACAGCTACTGCAGGCTCATTCTTCTTGATTTGGTGGGATTAGATAGGAAGTTGCTGATGAAGGGAAAATACTTCGCTACCTGCCTGACGACTTGGGAAGCAAATCTAGAAGAGGCTTCATAAGTCAAAGCTTCAGGCTGTGTGTTTGCATGTGTGTTTGTTTGTCTGGTGGCCTTTGAGGGCTTTCTAGGATATTAGGGGTTCAGCCTAGACTTGTTTCTTGTTTTCTGTATGCTCTTTACACAAACTTGAAATTGTCTCCCCTTGTTGTTTTAAGAATCAAATATCTGGAACGCTTCTGGTTTTATCTACCTTGCTTACTCTTTTTTGTTTTATCTACATTTTCATCTTTATTTTTATGTTTCCTTTCCTTTTTTATTATTGTGAATAAAGAGATAAATGAATAAATAAACACACAACACCAAATTTTACACAGGTTTCAATGGAGCTGGTTGTTGAAAATGTTGAAGGCTGGACATTTTTAGACTTCAGTTTCATTGCACGATAGATAGATATTTAAGTATTTCAAAACCCCAGCTTTGTCATGAGTATCAAGGAGAAAAGGTCTGAGCAGGCGTTATTAGTAATATGTTCAAACTTTGTCCATCCATCCATCCATCCATTTTCTTGCACCCTTGTCCCTTAGTGGGGTCGGGAGTTGCTGGTGCCTATCTCCAGCTGGCGTTCCGGGCGAGAGGCGGGGGTCGCCCTGGACAGGTCGCCAGTCTGTCGCAGGGCGTTCAAACTTTGTGCACACTGAAAAAGAGAAGCTTAAAAAATGTAATTGGTTACAAGTAATGGACAAACTTAGTTTATTAGTCTTAGTTTGACTTGATAACTTCATAAATGAACGTTAATAAAACAAATTTGATTACTTGTGACCAAATTACATTACATTTAAGCTGGATCACCTGTTCTCTTTTTTCAATATATATATAGTCATATTGTCATATTTTTCCATTGCTGTTTTTTCCTTCTACCTGCTGTTTAAATACATCTGACCTTTTTTCACCTTGCTGCTCCACCTTCCATTTCATTCCCACCATTCCCAAGTCTCCACCATTCTGTCGCCACTCTTCATCTGAAAAGTTTATTATATTTGACATGGGGGCTGATTTCATTTACTTTTTTGCTCCTCTGTCTTTCATCTCTGATTCATCCCATCCTCTCAGGCACTTTCTCTCCCTCGCTCGCTCCGAGTGCACCGGTGTTCATGATGCGCCTCGCAGCTCCCTTATCTGCTGCACCCGTCCTCGGCTGATAACTGGGGCCTGTCAACTCCTTCGGATACCAGAGTGTTTTGATGCACATGAGTGCTGGTGTGTGAAAGATTCTGTTGAATTCTATGTAAGTGTAGAAGTATCTGCGTATGTGGTAGAGTGTGTGTGTCTTGAATAAGAAACATGCTCAGAGATTATCATCCCATGGGAATAATCAAAGGAAAACGTGGAAACGGGTGATTACATGGATGTTTGGGTGATTACAGAGGATGTGCATGTACCCAGCTATCATTCGGTTGGCTTGGAGAATAAGACCAGGTTGATTTATAACAGTGTTCGCTCGTCCTTGGCTTTTATCTTCCTGGTTTTTAATGGAAGAGTAACAATACACAGTAAAAATGCCAGTGTTGAATTAACACACAAAAGTGTCTATATGTGTCCAAGTCAGCTGGTGTTAAAGTAACACTTTTGAAAGTGTTAAAAGATTCACACCCATATTTTTGTTAAATTAACTTTGGTCTATAAACTGAAATGGGTTTAAGAAAAGTTAAACTTTCCATTTCTG
>CAEGAF010127182.1:0-19210 GCA_903067075.1 Micropoecilia bifurca
AAGGATGTGGGTGGAGAAGGGGAGGTGGTGGGTTGAACGCAGCTGGGAAGCGGCTGGCAGCTTGGGTGTGGATCCTTTATGCAGAGCCTGATTGCTGATTGAACGCGCCGGGTGAGATCCAGCGCTGAGGTCGGAGATGAGCATGACGTCGATGGGTGAACGGTGGGGGCAGAGTCTTCCAGCTTGAACTTCTGCTTTAGCTCCATATTGTACTATAAGACTATGAAAAAAACCCACTAAATCACATCACAAACTAAACAGAAATAGCTTTGTATGAACATTTAACTTTCATCAATGTACCTATAAAAAGACACATTATCATTTCTCGCTGTCTGCCATGGAATTAAGATTAAAATTGACCAAATAAGGCTAACGAAAATTATTTCTAATGAAAGCAGAATGATGAAAGAGATTTTTTTTATTCTTTATATCAGAAGTAGGCATACATAAAGATTATTTTCCCATTAAGCTACTGATAAAAGCCCAAGTTATGATGTCATAGCTTTGTAAGTTTCTTCTTCTCATATATTTGAGTTAAAGGGAGGGACACACGTGTATTTATTTGGTTCTGGGTTGGCCTGTGATGACCTGGTGACCTGTCCAGGGTGAACTCTGCCCTCTTGATGGTTGAACATACACAGCAGGACCCCAGGGCCCTGAGTGGATGAGTGCATGTAGAAATCCTGTCCAGAAATCCATCCTGTGACACAGAGCACTAGCAGTTCTACATCGTCCTGCAGAGCTCTTTACAATTAAATTCACATTGGTACAATCTAAAAAACGTTAGCATAAAACAAGCAAAAGACACAATAGGCAGCAAGCTTTCTATGGCTCAGTTAGGACGTTAATAGATGGAACCATGTCAGAATGCAAAGGAATGATGAAGTGATACAACTTCATCTCTGTTATGCAAATAACAAAGCCAGCTTCCATAAGTGCCAAGTGAAGCAGCAGCACGCAAACCCATCAATTAAATACGACAAAACCGAAAGGAAATTCAAAGAGCTCAAAATGTATTTATTCAGTGATTTTCTCTTCCTTGCTAAGTATTTTTTTACTTTGTTTTTCAAGGAGCTGAGACAGGCTGCCTGGGAGCGTGTTAGGTTACAGTGTTGCTCACAGGAAACAACAACATCAGTGTCAGTTTTCTGACTGCCAAACATCAGTTTGATTGAGGATTCCTGGACTCTCCAATTCTGACTCATGGTTCTGTTATAATCTGTTTTGTTGGAGAAACAAAAAATGCCTGTTGAGAAAACATTTAATGAGAATGATGTGGGCAGTGGCTCAAGACCACCTGGTGTGTTGTTTCCTTTCTGTGCTGAAGAAGCACAAACCATCTCATCAGAAAGCCCTTTAGGAAGATAACAGAATCCACAGTGGGGTTTTGACTTGAAGTTGACTGATGGAGCAGTAGCAGCTTTTGATGATAAAGCTGTCCTGCTCTGATTGATTTGTTTTTCCTCTTTTATCAGAGCTGTGAGAACATCAGAGGCTCACCTGTCTGTCCAGTTTCTGCTGTCGGAGGTTTGTCCCTTCATCGTCTAAAGTGCTGCAGAGAAATAAACGGAAGAAAAAAAAACAGGCTAGAATAAACATTTACTAAAAAACAAAGATAACTTCATGAATAGTGCTGTAAAGAAAAAAACATTTAGCCCTTTTAATAACTTTCTATGTTTTTAGATTTTTGTCACCCGGAAATGTTTCTGATCATCAATCAACTTAACAATCTTCCAGAAGCTAGTTATGGAAAATGTTTCCAAGTATACAAATTACAAATCCTGGTGCAAATGAAACAATTTAAGAAAGTGGATAAAAGTAAGTAAAATATTAAAAATGTATAAATACAGAGTTGTGCATTTGACTGAATATGTCACATTGAACAATGCAAATACCAGTTTAAAAAATCTATTTATATTCACTAAATACATTACTTATACATGAATGCTTCAAAAATGCCATTTCAAGAACAGAGAGAATAGACAAACTTCAGACTAAAGGAGAGCACACAGTCCAACCATGACTCAGCATAATCCCTCTTCTGAGTTGTATTTTGTATCTCACTCATAAATGTAATTCTACGATGCAACAGATCAATAATAAATACATCACACTGTGATGAACTGCCCAGAGTGTAACTCTTCCCAGCAGTCGTCTCGAAAAATTATAGTTTTTCAATAAACCATTAGTGTCATTGACATTATTTAATATCAGATGCATTGCAAGGTTTCATAAATTTATCAAGAAAATTAAACGGATGTGGAATATGTGGCATATCTGAGCTCTGTGTTCTGTCTTCATTTATATTTGACTGACTTTTTATTTATTTTACACAGAGACAACTTTTATTAACCTCATAAAAGAGAGATACATGAAGAACCTAGCAAAAAAAAAAAAAGCAAATTTCTGCCCAGTTTCTGCACAGGGTGATGGTAATTAAATGTGATTTAAAAGATTATGAATAGATGAAAAGTGATGAAGAGTGCTGGCCTTTCTGCTATACTGCTATGCCAAGCATAACATCCTTCTAAAGGACTTATAATCACACATAGTTATGCAAAATAGAAAGTCTTTAAATGGAGAGTTGGTTAATTTGAGCTAAATGCTGCAGCTCTTTGCCTTTTTCACTTTCTAACACTAAGTAGACATTTTTGGAAGTGGTTGTTAAATTTAAGAAAAGTACAGCTAGTGATTTACTAGAAAAAATAATCTCAAATGCAAAATTTTACATTTACAAGACATCAGAAATGCCAAAGAATTGTATTGAAATGCTTTTGATTTGTTCATTTTCTTCAAAAATTTCCTATGAAGCAACACACTATGACGATTATTTCCTCCTTCCTTTACATTTCTCTAAATTCCACACTACACACACTAACACTACAAAAGGTTATCAACTAAATAATGACATTTACAAACCAGCTACAAAATGATGACAGTTCATAGCTGACAACAAAGACATAAAATCCTTGTGCAATAGCAAAAGGAAGAACATTTTGTATCAAAATGATCACAAGAATATTTTTCTCACTTATGTCTTACTGTTTAGGTTTAATTTCCCTCACAGAACCCTCCACAGTTGCTTCATGTGACATCAGATGAAAGAGTTGCTAAACATATTCCTCATAAATAGTGATTTTCACAAGACTCTTTCTGTCATCCTCTTCCTCGTTTGCACTCAGCCCTGGTTTCTCACATTCAGAGCTTCAACACAGAACACTGTGACATGCGTAGGGAGTTAAGAAGATAAGGATTTCTTGAAAAATGCATGCGTCTTCATCTGTGAGTGCAGCTTGAAAGGAGAATATTTGAGAAAAGTCCCATTTACACTGAAGTTCCTTCATAAAGATGGCAAAATGTGAGGAGCTCTGATATGTTGACATTTTGCCTCTGCCTGTTAAAGTGTTCCCTGTCTGAGCAGCTTTTAATTTAAACTATCCACTAATGTGTCTTTAATGTGAGAGTTTGTCCACATGCCTCTCTGTGCTGCCGGCACATGGAGGACTCTGTGAGAGGCATCAGGCTGAGAAAAAAAAAAAACACAGATCGAGCTCAACACAATGACAATGAAATCTAATTATGAACGTATTTGTGACTATGTGTTTTCCACTGAAGCAGTTAGACTTTGACTGATGCCACTATAATGTTGTTAAAGATTCTCCCTGCAGACAAGAACAGCATTTAATTTATAAAGCTTTGTGCTTTATCTTTATAGTTATTAAATGTTTAAAATAGTTTTTTTATTTTTTCCATGACAAAGTCTATTCAGCTCCTGCAAATGAGAAATTTTAGACTTTACGTGAAAATGTACAACAAAATCCTGCAGAATGTTTTCATTTCTAGTATTCTGTCAAAGTCTGCATTAGGTAAATAAAAGAGTTGCCCTCATTAATGAAACAACAGGATATTTATGGAGCACAAGTGATTAGACTTTTTTTTTTTGCCTCCTTGCATCCAGTTTTCCCCTAAGAGCTTTTCACTCACCAGCGACAAACTCAGTCGTTGTTCATGCAAAGGCCTCTGAGAAAAAACCTCAGTGGCTTTAATTAAAAAGATTTATGCAGAAGATTCAGAGGGAAGGAACCAGAGCAGGGGAGAAAAGATGAAAGACTGCGAGGTGGAGGTGTCCCTTGATGTGTGATGAATGGGGGAAATTATGTTAGGGCTTTTTTTTCTATCATCAGCTCCATCAGAATTGATTTGTCTTTAACATAGATTCAGATTAAAAACAGACTTTTTATATCAAGTTTACATGTTATCAAGATTCATTATTTTCTTTAGTTAACTTTTACTGGTTATGTTGCTTTATTTGCTATGCGATCTGGCAATGCAGTTGTACAAGTTGTTTCTTAAATTATCTTGGTATTTAATCATGACTCTTGGTTTTAAACAAATATACTTTTGCAGATGTTAGCCTGCAGTGGGAGAATATATCCAGATATATCTGTAAAAAAACAATCCATATCCATATGGCACAATATGTTCTGTTTCTCCTTTAAAGCGATTGTGAACTGTTTCTAATTAAATGTTTTGAAGAATAAAATCCCTCTTTTTGTTAGCCTGGGATTTTGTAATTTAAAATTAACTGAAAATGGTTTTAATAACAGCCCTTTCTGTTTTTACAATGCACTAGCAGACAGAGACAATCTGGGAAAGTATGAAACGATGAACTGAAAGCAAAGCAGGATGAGTTAGTGTCTATTCACACCAGCCCTGCTGAATCGAACCCCAGTGCGTCGGCTCAGAAAGTTTGGTTCACTTGGACAGGTGTAGAGCTGTATTCAAACTCAAAGAGTCAAACTCCGGTCTGTCAAAAAATCTGATGACTCCAAGTAAAAGAAATGCAGAAAGAAAACTGTAACACAGAGAACTGTGAGTAAATGCAACTAAATGAAATGCTTGTGTTGTTAAATAGCCTAGATAAATGTATTGTCGCCAAAAATACACACAAATACGTGACATGTTCAGATGAAGCAGCAGTTCAAGAGAAGGAAAGGACAGTTTGTCTTTGTAAGAAGAGCTACATGCCCTTCTTGGCATTCTCAGCGCCACTACAGGCAAAGAGGGTAATATGTCATTTTAAAGGTCTAGTTCCTTTGATTAACTGTATTATGAAAGAAGGTCAAACTGGCAGGATATAACAACCACATTTGAACTGAGTCCCCCGATCTTACCGGGTCTTTGGTGCGAAAGAAATCTTAGTTTTCTTAACTTTCTGGTTTCCCAGCCTGCTAAACTGGTTGCTTAAGAATCATGAGCTTCTTCTCATTCTGTCCATTTCAAATAAACGTCAGAACCATCTGAAAAACCCCTCTAGAAAAAAGGTTCATTTATCGCAGTTCTTAAGAACGGCCAAAGCATGAGAGAGACGGTGGCGTCTCTCAGGTGAAGCGTTGGTCACTAATTATTCAGTGTGCTGCAGACGACAAAAAGCCCACGCAGTCGCAGTAAAAATGTATTTACTGCCCGCTTTCTGTCACACATGCTGACAAACAAAGGACTCCGTTTCTGCAATTAGAGCAATCGAGAGTGAAAATGGGCATCAGATGGGAAGATAATGACACAAACGTGGCTCCACTGGTACAGGTCAAACCACTTCTCAGTGTGAAAAGAGACTCTAGTCACTGGTTTTCAGGTTGATTTAAAGAATCTGGGAACGGAAGCTGTGCATGGGATCTAACACCAGCTGGACACACTGAGTGTACTGATGTGATATGGCACTGAGAGATGAAGATTTATTTGTTCTGACTGGGCCAGCGGAACAACCTGAAAGTTTCCAATCGAGTATTCAAAACATTTAGACTGGTTGACCCCGTAAACGCTGAGAGTTCTGCTGCCAGGGGAAGGTTTCTTTAATCTGAACCAAATTAAACACAATTTGGTTGATTTGGACTTAAGAAATGATGCTGAATCCATTAAAAATTTAATTGAAATAGTGGAAGTCTGACTGCACAGGCGCCTTTCTAACGGCCCCTACCTACATCACCAGTTTTCACACATTATGTGTCACCGCATGACTCAAAGGTGGTCTTAATTTTTCATTTGCACGGTGCCAACCATGAAATTTGATGGTGGAAAGGAGAAATTAATCAGATGAGGATTGCGTAGATGTAAATTGGCCTTGAAGGAGAGAAGGCATAAATAAATGGGATTTCTTTCAGAAAGCCACATTAGATAATAATTATTTAGAATTTAAAAAAGGAATTGATTCATGTTTTTTGACAAAAAAAAAAAATAACAAAAAAAAAAAAAACAGTTCCTCCACTCCTGTCCTTGAAAGCTGGGAGTTCATCTTCCAAAACACAGAGTAAGAAATGTAGCTCTTCAAAGCTAAAAACGTTAATCTTTTGAATTTGCAGTCACTGTCCAAAGAGGACTCTTCTTTGTGTGCCTTTGTCAGATATGCATCCATCGTTTTGGTCAGTTCTGTGAATGCATGTTCTGTGTTTGCAACACAGTGCTGCTGTTTCCTTAACCTCTGTTCAGAGGTCCCTGTATTTTTAGAAGCAGCTCCAAATGAAGCTCAGTGAAGGCTAACAAATATCTCGGCGTAAAAATAACTCACATTATTGTTAATGTCAGCTTTGCAGAAAACTGTTATCTCTTTAAGAAAAGAGGTTCCCAAAAGAGGAGTTACAGAGTATTTTTTTCTCCCCTGTTTTGTATGTTGATTGACTAAAGGCAGGTTTCTACACAACCTTAAATTCATAATAAAGTCACACACAGTTACTATTTGTATCTTATAGCAACCACAAGCCAATGGCATCAAAGCAAGCAGGGGAAACCATGGCAATAGGTTCTCAATCAGAGCAAAGAGTCAGCAGACTGCACTTGAAATGATTAGAACAGTTACGGATTTGACAGCGGGAGGCTGTAAGCTCATTAGGGCTCCAATTTGTTTGTCATTTCCAAAAAATCATTTTGTTATTGGGTACAAATGGCAAGAGTGCAACATCTGCAGTAGTAAAACTCCAGGTGGCATATACAGCACACACGCACACACACACGCACGCACACACGCACACACACACACACACACACACACACATCTCACTTTTCTGTAAAATGGAAGGGAGTTACCAGGTGATTTAGGACGAAATAAACCAAAAATCATGGAGATCTATGAATGTAATGCTGCAACTGAAATCCATGACACCTCAACTGAAATACTCCGGTTTAATTAGACATGTTAACAGAAAACCAAGACGAACATTTTTCTTTCCAATCTACTCTAACTTACTTCATACTGATTGATTTTTCACTAAATAGTAAAGAAAAAATCAAATAAAATGTCCCCCACTCTAACATTTTTATCACATTGATATTCCTCTCATCATTCCTATTTTTTTTTTACATCAGGTCAATCACACAGATACACACAGATTCTCCTTTAGCAGACGAATGCAACGCTCCTTTTGCATGCTCTCGAGAAGCCGCCACGGTACCTGTAGGGAATCCAGTCAGAGGAGTGCTTGGAGCTCATTCTGTGTCGACTGCTGCTGCCGTCTCTGCAAGGCTGACGGCCTGCAACAACCAGCGAGAGAGGCTACGAGGTCTGAGCACGGCGATCACAGCCACAGAGCCCGCATCTCCTGTTCATCCTCTGCGCTCAGCTCTCTGCTCCCAGCCTGCCTCTGTTATCTCTGCTTCTCCTGCGACTGTGGAGCCGTGGATGACTTAAAAGAAAATCCACTCTGACGGCCGCACGCGTCCCTTCAGGGCTGCGCGCCGAGCACATGAAATAAATTCTTCTCGTCCATGCGTATGCCTCCGGTCAATGCCTCTCCTCTTCTCCTCTTCCATTCACTGCCTCTTCTCTTTCTCTGCACTGGCTCTCTTTCCGCGCTCTCACTCTGTAGTCTGAATCTCCCTCTGCTCCTTTCCCTTTAAATCTCCCCTCCTCCCCTCCTTTATTCCCAGTCCAAATCCAGCTCTCTGCCTGTTTGCCCCGATCAAACTCCTGTTATCTGTCTTGCAGCATCACCTGCAGCAGCAGTGAAAGTGAAGACTTTTGGGGGCGGGGGGACAGAGACCGTCCTCTGCTTTGCTTCTTTGATAATCCCACCATGCTATTTCTGTACCGTGCCACCCACTTATTCTGGTGCTACCCTCCACCCTTTCTTTCAACAGTTTGCATCTTACTTGCATCTGATCTGTGCTGCATAACGCATGTGAAGCAGGGGGACCGGGATGTGTTTTCTGGGCCATAATTTATTTATTCGCAGCAAAGAGGCATTAGCATATGAGTGTGCTGACCAGTGCCAACAGCCTTTAATTCAGCACTTTCCACAGCCAGACAAAGGCACTCTGTGATAGTGCCACAGCTCAGAACCTCACTCTGCACACATCTGCTTCCGCCCTCCCTCTGCCACCCCTCACTGTCTCTACACAAACACACACTCCTTACTGTGCTCTCCGGGTTATTCAGGAGTCCATCCATAGGCAGTTAAACAGAGCAGCTTCCCTGCAACGACGATGGATTACAAGGAGTCAATTCATGTCAGATCTGTAGAGCAAGCAAGCTCATTGTGACTGCGTTCGCTGCATGCATTGATCTCTCTCTAGTCAACAAAATAAAAAATTTTAAAATCGGCAGCAAGATCTTTCTTGCATAAATAAGCAGATGACTCCACTGATTACTGAGTTCAATTAAAAATTCCTGAAGCAAACACAAATCACCTAAAAGAGCGGAGCTATTTCTTATACTGCAAAATTCGTTTTTCCAAGGTCAGAGCAGTGCAGATCAAGATAGGTTCACCCTGTGATACTTAACTTGGAATCCAACCTTAGTTGTTCTTCAGTTCTTTATCAATGCTTTAAAACAAACATTGCTTGTTGAGTCTAGAGGTTGAGTGCCAAATGAAACCAGCAAGAAAATAAAATAGCTGTGAAAGCCAGGTGAGCCCTAAACCAGAGCCAAATTCTAATGTGTTAAAGCTTCACAAATTTCCCCCCACAAATCCTTAAACAGGCTGCAGGGACCATCACAGAAGACTCTCTTCTGTAAAATAAGAGATAATTTGCCTCATGTCTCTTTATGAGACTTACAAATCCTTTGATGGTGTTGGAAACTGGTATAAGACATAAATGGTGCATTTACTTGCCAAAAAAGAAAAGAAAAAAGAACTAAGAAACCTTAGTAAAATAACAAAACCTTTGATATTATATCATAATGATGAAAAGCCAGTACCAGTTTTTATATTAGGTATAGCTTTCTGCCAGATGTGCCCTTATAATTGTCTCTGTTTCTTATTTGTACATGTTCCTTTGCACAGTAAGTGCAATGTAAGAAAATATTTACTTTTATTCCAATTATAAAAACATAAAAACTAAAACCCCTTCTTGCTGTTAGAGCCAACATTGATTAGACATGCTGTGATTTATGATTTGTAAACTATCAAGATGAAAAAACCCGTTTTTAGTTTTCTTAAAAACTACTGCTGAAATTCACTCATATAGATTGTCATAAGATTTTTTTGTTTTTTACTTTTTTTGGTAAGTGGTGACATAAACATTTTGGGGCTTTTTAAAATTATTTTATTTTATTTTTTTCTGGCGAAAGAGCTTGTGCAGGTTTGGTTGGGACTTACCTAAAAGACTGCCAATCACCAACACTGGATAAAGCTCCAGCCTTCTCAAAAACATAAGCAGACAGCTGAATGAGTTTTGATGTATTGCAAAAGGTTTTTATTAATACAAGGGCTGAAAAAGGGGATTAGATACTGAAGGGGATTACAGTTTGGTACAACACTGGCTTTTTATGCATGTTCTGCAACAGAGCTCTAAAAAATTTGAGCTTTGGGAGATGCAGATTTTAAGGTCATTGTCTGTGCATGTTTTTAGATCAAAACCACAGCTGGTAATGTCAGGGAAACTGAGCAGAGGAGGTGTAACATGGTCACTAATCCGGTAAAATTTATATATCTATGGTCTTTATCTTGGCAACTCGACTCCCTTTCTTGCAGAAAAGGTGCCATTTTTCCATGCTTTTTGCTTTTCTTCTCTGCTACAAATTACAGTTTTTGACTGGCTTTTTGGTTAAAATAGGAGGTGAAGCAGAAGCATTAAAACTATAAATTCGAAGAGCACAAGCACATTAAGGACTTTCAAATTGTGTGGCCTTAAAAGAGGCTATTTCAAATTAGATTAAAAAAAAAACCCAAGGTGTTCGAGAAACAGGGCAGTATAAAAAGAAATGAGCTCACAGACTAATTGCAAAAGGTCTCATTCACTCCAGTGAGTAATCAGAATTAATCCATTTTTATACACTACATCTTGTTAAGCATCCTCAGTCCACCACCACAGAAAGTTACAGCAACATGAGACTAGAAGTTTAACTTCTTTTGTTGTTTATTTGCCACCGTTTAAAACTCTCAAACTATCAAATTTCCGTTCAAAGTCAGAGTTCAATTCCTCATGCTTTCAGGAAATATCTTGTGGATCTTCAAAAAATTTAAACCAGTTTATCCTCCAGCTATTTGATTATATTTTATACCTTTGTTCCACAGACCGCTGTTTGGGAGATTAAAAAATACAAAACATGTATAACACGTTTTTTAAAAAACCATTTATGCCCTTCACTAAGGATGTAGCGATACACTAATCTCAAGATACAATACGATATATTCAGCTCATGATACGACATATATCATGATATTCGGCAAACAGTACAATTCAGTGCATTTTTAAGATTTTCTGAAAGATTTTAGAGGGACAGAGTGATTTTGGTGATATTTTGTGACTGTTCCAGACTAGGATTAAATTCATTGAACTACTGGTTTAATAAATGTTGATTTTGTTATAAATATGTTATACATTTACCCTGTTTAAATGTTAATTGTGTGGCTTTACGTATTTGGTTATGCAGAAAAGGAACCTTTTTTGTCTCATTCACTTATATTAAATAATGTAATTTATCTATTTCATTTCATTACTTAATTAATTGTAACTGGTTGTTTTATTGCATGTCATTTTTAATGTACATGTTCAACTGGGTAAAAATTTCATATCTGATAGTTGTCATTTAATTCATGTGGATTTGACATAAAATTCAAAGTAAGATTTAATGTATCGATACTCACGGATGAAAAATCTATACTTTCTAAGGAAAAAAATATCGATAAATATTGTAGAATTTATAAAATCACACTGACCTACCCTTCACAATTATCTATGAAAAATCTTTCAATGACTTACAGTTTTTTGCATGTTTCTCTTGATATTTCTTTGCTAAATGTTTTTGAGGATCTCCATCCTCACACTGATCTTAAAATGTCAAGTCAAGACAATGACCAAGTCACTTCAGTCAGAAGGTTGGTAAAATGTAAAGATTACTTTAGAGCTAAGTCTTAAGACGGGTATCGAAGATTTTGGCTTGAACTATACTTCAGACTGACTGGTGACTATAAATTAGATCTTCAAAGAACAGGTGTGACCGTTAACACATCACTATCTCTGAGTGACTAGAGATTGTGAATTCAGGTGTGATAAACCACAGTTAAGTTTTAGCAGGCGCGGCCTGGGAGCAATCTCTCTTTCACACCGTGCCAGGTAGATCTGGATTTGTTTCCTCCCTTTTTAATAGATACCTTCATTTAATAAAAAAAAACTGAATTTTGTGTTTACTTGTGTTGTCTCTGACAAATATTTAAGTTTGTTTGATATTCTGAATCACTGAAGTGTGGTAAGCATTAAAAAATAACTATAAAATTAAGAGGAAACGCTTTTTTCACACTAGTGTATATGCTGCCAATAACATGCGTGTTCTTGTTACATTTGTCTGCAGTAGCTTTTGATGTAAAATCAGAAGAAGATAACAACTTGAGCCCTTTGTTTGGAGAACCAGTATAAACTCAGCCCCCCCATTTAATGCCAAAGGAAAGTCTTTGAAGTTTGGCTGGAGTCGTGAGAGAATTGTAAGTGGGTGGAAGGCCAACTAACTTACTTAGTGACTCCCATCTTTTCTTTCTTCTCTCCCTTCTGTCCCTGGGCTAACAACCAACATGGAACAACAAAATGATAAGATCCTCTTGACAAATTAAATTTTTCCAGGCCCACAATGTGTCCCCTGTTTTCCCAGAGGCATTTTGCTGTTTGGTAACAAGAGACCAGCAGGACCATTAATTATAATAATGGACCTGGCATAAAAGACACACTGATGTGAAAATGGATATCTGGCTTATGTCTGCCTGTCTCTGTCCGAATGACTGAAACACAGCTGCAAAGCACACAGTGTTAATAATACAACAGCCTCGCGAGTGAAACAGCAGATGTACCAACTGATGAGGGACTTTTCAGTGCTAATAAGTATATTTTATCCACTAAAATCAATGGAAAAAAATTGATGGCTACATATTCACAAGCTGCTAAAAAAGAGAAAGCTTGTTTCCAGCATTCAGAACATTTTGTGTTCCTACTTAAATATGACCATTGTTCTCTGTACTTTTGAGTGTACAAGTTGTATTTGTAAGGATCAAGTCTATGGCTTTAAACACCATCAACCCAGGCAGGCATCCTCCAACAAAAGCTAACACAGCAAACTGTGCTCACCATCATCTGTCAGTGGATCACCAGCCTTCTGACTGATAAGCAACAGCAGGTCAAGCTGTTGAGCATCTGCTCCCGCACTAGGACCATCAGCGCCAACGCCCCCTTTGGGGTGTGTTATCTCCCAGCTGCTATTCCCCCACAAATCACTGAACCTCGGGGGACCCATTTGTGAAAATTTTAAATCCCACAGATGACACCACTGTTGTTGGTCAGGTCCAAGACAGTAATGACCCTACGTACAGGCCAGAGGTTGATGAGCTGGTCGACTATAGAGGTCAGAACCACCTGAAGCTTAACCCACTCAAGACTGTTGAGATGACATACATAGAGTAGCGTAAAAGATCTAAAAAGGAAGCTTTTTATATCTTTGCACTGACATAACTAAATGTAAAAATGAGGAATACACATCTATCGTTTTGGAATGGTTGCTAAGTAATTTTGAAGGCTTTGGGATTCCAGTGAGCCACAGTTTGAGTAATTATTTACAAAGGAAGAGAACATGGAACCCCGGAGATCCTTCCCAAGAATGTTAGACACGTCATAATCCCTCCATGTTCTTCTTCAAATATGTTTGGGAGGTCACAAAAGAACCAAAATGGCATTTACTATTATGAAGATCCAAAGTACATCCACAAGATCAGAATGTCTGAAGAAAAATAAGTAAGGGATTGGAAATGGTACAGTATAATTCCCAACTTATATTAACTAAAACTGGAAGACAATCAAAATACACCTTGCTAGTTATCCAATTGTCTGATGGCAGTTGTTGCTGCCAATGTGACCCAAGCATTTGTTAGTTTTAAGGGCTATTTCTTTTTCACATAGGGCCAGGTTGGATTGAGCAACTTTTTGTTTATCTGAAAATACTTTTTTCAATACTGCTTCTTGTGTAGATAATCCTGGTTTAGCTCTTAAAGTTTAGCAGACCTTTCAGGATACGATTCACTACTGAGTCACATCTCAGAAATGAATGGGTTAAGAAAAAAGAAGAAAAAAACAAACGTTCTCTGAAAATGGTCATGTACTAGAATGGCATTGTAGGGAGAAATCAAAGTTTCTAAACCTTCACAAAGCTTGAAACTACTGATTGCTGCTGCTTTCACAGATTCATTTACATAAGTCTTGAAAGTTTCAAGTTTTAAGTTAAATTTCCCCATCAAAGAAACAAGGCATTTGCACTGCATAAACCTCTTTGATATATTTTCTTTATTAATATATTTCTGTTTCACACAATAGAATGCAATTACTTATATTTACCCATAGGTATTTGTGAAATAATATGCAGGATTATTTACATATTTGCCATTTCAAACCTAGTCAGGGGAAATATGTCTTTCTTCAGTTTGGACTATTGAATAAATGTTTCTTTTTTGCCCTCCCTTCTCCACTTTTTCCTGAAATATCTGTAATGTTAGATTAATTACATAGAGAACAGAACAATAATTCAAATTATTAAATAATTCCCAAAAATAAAAGAAAAAAAACATATCCTAATTCTCATATTAATCAACTTCATTTTTGTTATGACACCAACTGACTATATTTTGTATTTGTACTGAATATATAATTTTTAATGTATTCTTACTTGTTTGTTTGTTCTTTTTGTTTGGTTATTTGATTTCTATTCGTTCTATTATCTGGATAGTTATTTTGAAGATCAACACCCTTTTGTGCTTTTTCTCATTTTGTAATGTTTGTTGTATATACACCTGCTGGCAAATAATAAATATATGTGGAAAAAAAGGAATATATGTTTAGCTCTAAACAACAAGGTTTTGGGTGAGCCACTCAGATAAAGAGTGAGTCACAAACCCACATTACGTCACATCACTCACAGGAGCTGTTACACTTCAGCCTGGAGGAAAGCCAAGAGATCAGGTTAGTGGAAGTAAAGAGAAGCCTGCATGCATCAGGACTTAGAAGATGGATGGCATTTAATAAAGCTCACCTGTTAAATTATGCACAGACATAAAACAGCTGAGCAACAGAAGGGGGATTTGCCCACAGTGGATATCAGATGGTGCAATATCTTGTGAATAAGTGCAACTTAATGTTGCACCGAAATAAGAGGTTTCTGTGGTGCCCTCTTCATTTCACCAAATACCCAGTTCCAGAAATTGTTATATAATAACAGTTTACAAGAATTAACAATGTAGGTTGCAAGTAAAGATGGTTTTATCAAGTTTGTTGAGTTACTACCAATTATATAGGCTAAAAATATTTCCCACAAGCTAACTGAAGAAAACATATTTGACTTTAAAGGATTTCCTGTACAAAAGCCTTCAAGGATTTTTCACTTAAGTACATGATTGGCAGATGAAAAATACAATGCGCAAACATATGTCGTTGGAGCCCTGACTGAACAAAACAGACAAAAAAAAAACTGCAAAAGGCAAAGAGGCTTTTGTTCCCTCCTGTCCTCGGAAAATTAACAGAAACCTGGAAAACTGTGATAAGACTGTGCAATCAAGCTTCGTCAGTCTGCTCAAGTAAATTTAGTCACAATTATTCTACATCAAATTAAGTTGACCTGATGTTCATATACGTTGTATAAAAAGATACTTTGCCCTCTTTCCTCACTGCCTGACATAAAAAAGGTCAGAGATCTTTTTCATGCAGTATATGTAAATATTTGATTTCAACTGTAAGATGTAAAAATTAAATCCCAGTTTGAAGAATGCACAGGCATCTTTATTTTAAGCGGAGCTGTAAAGTCCCAAGGCAAATAGAAACACAGTGTTCAGGATTGGAAGTGAAAATTAAATCTTGCAGGTTCAGTGACAGAAAAGGGTGTGGATTTATTCTTGAAGAGAGAAGGGAAAGAATGACCTCACAATTCTGTATTTTAATTAAATGTTAAATCACATTTTCTCTTTTGCTATTCCGCTGATCCATCAAATTAGATGTTTTGCAGACAATTGTGGATCTTAAATGTAATTATGTTTGAATTCATTGCTGAAAAACAAACTTCAGAAAGTGACTGACTTGCTGCCTCACATCTACAAACGCATGCAAATACAAATACACTCTCAGGGTTCTTGTATCAACATAAATCCCTGCATGATACTGCACAGTGGCCATCTGAGGGTATGCATAAAACATGATTTTGGTTAGAAAATGTCACGCTGGATAAAAGCGCTTCCCAGAATCCCACTGAGGCAACCAGATGGACTGCTTCAACACACCAAAGTTCCTCTCTATTTCCCCATTCAATAATGCAGCTTTATGTCTACATGAAGCTACATTCAGCATACAGCTTTGTTATGAAGTAGTACAGAAAAAGTACATGTTTGAATTTTTTCTAAAAAGACTTTTGCAGGTGTTACCTTTTGCAAAAGAAGAACTACAAGTAATATGAATGAAGGACAAAACAAATGTGAGATGGATGTCCCAATTATGCCTAATGCAAAACAAGCTGAAAAGTAAGCAAGAAGCCCATCATTGAAGATAGCATGTTGCTGATAGGTTTTGGTCTAATAGTGTAAAAATAAAAAATAAGAACACTGAAGTGCCAGGAGCACCAAAAATGAACGAATTCTGCAAAACCTTGTCACACACCTTTAAAAGTTGTAATCATTGGCAAATTATTAATTATTCCTAGGGAAATTGATACCGTAATGAATATTTATGATGATGTCTTACTCAAATTTCTGCAAACATATAGAGATTTCACTTGATAAATATAAAGTTATTTGTACAATGTGTACAAATGTGACTTAGTGTTGAGCCATATATGAATGATGACCAGAAACACCAACAATTGCTGTCAAGTATTTACAACAACTGGTCCAATTTTTCGGCAGGCCACACCATTTCTGTCAAATCAGAGTTTGTCTTAGTTCTTAAAAACATATTTTGTGTTCTTTCATGTGAACTTTTTGTTATGATTTGGATTGTTGTTCTGTTACTTTAAACAAGTCCACTTGAATTTAAGGGAAAAAAGTGTACATCAACAAAAACAAGTACCTCTTGTTAGTATAGCAGGCATTTGCTAAAAAAGATGTAAGTGTAAATTTTCTACACAACAGAGTTACCAGATTAACTAACATCTGTTAGTTTGATGTTCCTCTGATGTTCCTCTATGAAGCGTAGAACAGCAGAAGATTATGCTATTCTTTATATTTTTGAAATTCTTCCATACATTATTGTGATATAATAAAAAGCAATTGCACCATGCTTTATGGATTCCTTTGAAAGATGTTCAAGAACAACTATAAAAACTTCTAAATCTAAAATAAAAGAGAATAATGCTAAACTTAAGCTCTAGCTATGGTTATATTTTTATCTTCATCTGTCCTTTAAGTAATCCAGCTAAGAAACAGACAAGCAAACCCAACCATATAATCTCCCCTGTAACATGATATTTGCTAAACATTACGTAACACTGCATTAAGAAGACTCAGACACTGAAATCAATACCTTTGTGCGACAGCCAGAACAACGACTATAGATCTCGGGCGTTGTTAAAAGGCTGTTCACATTTAGAAACCACTCGTATCCAGGGGCAACAGACCGAGGCAACATACCGAACGTCTTAGTCTAACCAGAGGCACAAAATCCTCTGAAGAATGATGAATCATCTTCAAAAGTATCTCTTTGTTTATACAGATTGGTCTTGATCTAGACAGACAAATTATTGCTTAAAACTTGCAATAAAGCTTTTAAACTCTCTCAATTACTGGGACTAATTACATGCCTTTTGTTCAACAAGGAGAACAACCCTCAGTCAGATTTTTCATCAGCATAAAGAACACATTACCTCATTTTATTGGTTCAAAGGATACAACTATATCCCACACAGACTGACGCACGATGAACATCCTTAGCACCTCGCTCACAAAAAGACAGCAGAGAGCGACGTTAAATGACAGCGTCGCCTTGTCTGGTGCTGTACAGTGAGTCCTGCATCTATATTTAGAGGATTATATACATGTGACTCACTCTTTCTGCTCATATTTTTCTTGGTCTTTTTCATCTTAAATTATTACTGGCAGTCCCACACACAAACATCATCATTAAACTGGAAATCTCCCTATAAGTACACAAACCAATTTACATTTGGCAATCAGCAGAAAACAATGACTAAAAAACGGACTGCCAAGGTAGAGATTTCATGCCTGTGACTCTCACAACCTGCCATACATGCCAGGGGCCATTAAAACATCAATCAAAACAACAATCAGATTCCTTGGGAAGATTAAGTCCATGGAATATTCTTAAAAAATAAATGTAATAATAGCATTTTGACATTTTTGTGAGCAAGCAGAGCTGATGAATGTGTTAGATCCTAATGGATAAGCAAAAAGATATAGGGTGTGAGATATATGTGGTTGGAGTGTGAGTGAGTGTTGTTCACGTCACTTCCGAGCTCAGCATCTCTGCGAGGAGGCTGACGTTTCTCCCTCACACTGCCTCGTCTGCAGGTTCGCTCTCATGGCAACAGCTGACATTGAACGTCATATTTTATTGGTGAGCATTCATGGTGCTCACCAGTCGGCCATTTATCCATAACATCTGCCTGTGGGCAAGATGAAAATGCACAAACACCCATGCCTTCCTGCGCTGTCAGTTGCCACAAGTATGATTAATTAACATCTTGCTTTGCCTGCAGGGCGCATCACTATCATGCAGCAACCAGGAGCAAAAAAATTATAATTTTCTTAACCAGATAGAGGTGCTGTTGAGCACTGATAGAAACAATTGTAGTAACTGATCATGGACACATGGCTGTGCTGTAAGATAGCATAGCATTTATATTCCCTGCCAAATAACTCATAGCAGCAGTTTGAAATGGGAGCATTTCACAGCAAACATTTACCTGGAACTGAGGGAAAAAAAAGATGTAGGAGATCAGCATCTGCAAAGTGCTGTCATGAGTCAGATTTTATTTTTTAATATTGCTCCCATTGTCCAACCATCTCTTTAATTTTAGAGTGCTTGAACAGCATAATAGGACAGTATCATAAGAGTACAGCGATTCTACTAACACAAGAAGTTAAAGCTCCACTGCTTTGTTCAACTGTGGCACTGAAAATCCCATTAACAGGCTTTCATCATATTCGCTATTTGGTTGTTAAATGCGCGTGTGTGTGTGTGTGTGTGTGTGTGTGTGTGTGTGTGTGTGTGTGTGTGTGTGTGTGTGTGTGTGTGTGTGTGTGTGTCAGAGTAACGCATCCTGGAGCTGTCCCTTGATGTACAAACATTCATGCATGTGGGTATCCCATTAAAACCTTCCTCTGAGGGGATCTTAGACTTGAGATCAAAATATTATTTTCTAGTTCAAATAGAAGACAATTTGTGTGCATTTTTTAGCTCGATAGCAAAAAAGTTCATCCCAAATTCATTCAAAACTTTACATAAATCCAGCCAAAAGAAATGGCGCATTGGATGGCAGATGTGACACAATGTATTTTGAGAAATCGTAAAGAACTGATACTTGTTAAATATAAAAACAACCTTCAAAGTAACAAGTATCAAAGTAAGAGCATATAGGTTGGTACGGCTAGTGCCGTACCAACCGTCTAGACCCCTCAGATCTTCTGGTTCTGGTCTGCTCTGCATCCCCAGAACCAGAACGAAACGAGGAGAAGCAGCATTCAGTTTCTATGCACCACAAATCTGGAACAAACTTCCAGAGCACTGTAAAACAGCTGAAACACTG
>CAEGAF010127195.1:0-31298 GCA_903067075.1 Micropoecilia bifurca
GAGGAAACCGGAGTACCCGGAGAAAACCCACGCATGCACAGGGAGAACATGCAAACTCCATGCAGAAAGGCCGGGGCTGGGAATCGAACCCAGAATCTTCTTGCTGCAAGGCAACAGCTCTACTAACTGCGCCACTGTGCAGCCCGAGAACTTTTATGTTAAAATGAAAAAATCAAGAGTTATGAAAGTATTCTGCTCCTTTATTCATCCTAAAGCTTTGGAAGATTCAGAGGTTGATGTAGACAAAGATTTGTAGCATGATGGAGTTGATTCTAGTGGGAAAAAATAAGATTGCAACACTACTGCTGTTGTCTGGTTTCAAAATTGCTCATGCCCTCTTTGCAATAAAGCAGGGTTTTGCCAAACCCTCTTAAATCAAACCAACTTTTAACATGTTTGTTTTTGACCTGGCAACAGCAACGCAAACAAAGGCCTATTGGTCATGAGAATCAGGTTATTTTCAGCAGGTTGTAAATTCATACATCCCATTTATTTTCAGTCACACCCAGGAGGCGGCAAGTCATACTAAGTATACAAAACTCTTCAGAGTGGAAGCTTCTATTGTGTGAAAAAAACAAACAAAAAAACACCAATTGGAGTTCAGTGAGGTGTTTAAAACCAATTCAGAGAACGCACAAAAGGTGTAAGTTGTTCAAAATGCAACAACATTCTCATGGCATATCTCAAGCATAACATGCTCAAGATAGTTTATTCATTCGTCTTTCTCCAAAATTATTATTGAAGATGTTGCTGCTGCGCTAAAAACAAATTCAAAGAAATTAATCTGATTTTTAAGGCGAGATCTGGATCAGGTCAAAGCTATCAGAACCTCAGAAAAAATCTTGCTAGAGTCTCTGGTAATTGAAGCGGGTCTGTTGAAACCCACAATTCACCCTGCAGAAGCTGGAACTGGCATCGATATAAATACCTCTGTGGTGAAGCGACACAGACACAGACACGGATTCCAGGGTAAAGCCTGAGAATCACATCTGCTGCATTTCATGTACTGCTTATGCGGCAAGGAACTGTGTGACCAATTTTTTTATGCAACAGGAAACACTGCCACACAGGGCAGGTTGCATCCTTTAATACGTATACAGTTACAGAAAAAGCTAATTTGAAATAGAAACAGAAGTAGAGAAGTATTTTCAACCAATCAGACCTGTAGAGTGTAGAAAGCTTAGAGCTTAGTCAACAAAAGGGACCATGCCACTTCAGAGTCCCGGCTACACACAGCCTGACACTGAATGAACTGTCTCGTGATTAATCGTGCCCGAATGAAGCTACTGTTTCCAACTTGCAACTATTCCACACAAAGATATTATCAAATAATGAGGTTAAAATGCTGTTTAGATGCTCAGGAAGCAACTGAAGGGATCCACAAATGGGCATGTCTGCATCTAAAAAGACCGCCCAAAGCTAAAACAAACCCGTGAGAAATCCTAAACTCTTGATTGTTTGACAACTAATATTTATTTATTAGTTTTCAACAGAAAAAAAGTCAGAGAATAAGTTATTGCAGTTAAGTTTCCTGTTGACAAAATTATACATTTTTTCTATCACTACTTTTGATGTCAACAGCCATCATTTCCTTTCTTCCAGAGCCTAGTTTCTGGCGTTTTGATTTTGGATGCTCTTCAAGCCTTTGCGTACGCTTCCTAAGAGACAGATTTAGATGAACAATCATTATCATCTAAATTAACAAAAATTATCAAATGTATTGATCATTTTTCAATACAGGTTCAAATATACACTTTCATTCACCTTAGGGTCCTAGGAAGTGTCAGCGTGGTAAGTCCAAGGCCTAACAGCTTCTCATTAGGCGTCATTGATTCATTGTATCAATGACACTGTTAGTTGAAAGCATAAAATAATTTGTTTGACGGCAGCCACTGAAATATTAAATGTACACTGTGAAAGCCAGTTAGAGGCATTTCTAGACAACTGAAGACTATAGGGTCACATGTTCAAGCAATCATGGATAAGTGAATGTCTGGGTTGTCCAGGAACAACCAAGGAATGAGCCAGGCTCAAGTCAATCATTAACTGGAACACCCGCATCACCATCCACAGTGAAGCCAAAGAGAGGCTGCTGACCAAGAAAGTAAACGCAATCAAGCTTGATGGAAGTATCTGTCGCTCACATGGTCTAGCCAAAATGTCTTCTGGAGAAAAGAAATGTGGTCAAGATGAGACAAAGACTCAACTGTTGAGTCACAATGACGAGATTAAAATTTAGAGCAGTCAAAGTGAGGGCTGAAACCCAACAATACTGACCTGTTGGTGAGCATGGTGGTGGTAGCATCGTGTCAATGTGAACAGTTGTAAATAAAGAACAAGAACTACCTTAAATATATTTCAGCTAGACTTCATCTCCGCCTAGGACAAACTTTTCGTTCAGTGATCAGTCTTCTTTAGACATCACAATGCATTGAAATATCCCAAAATAAACCGGGGGCTGAAGTCACTAAACCAAAGTTACATAATCCTGAACAACTTCAGAAGGTAGTCAAAACCCATAACTATAACAAAGTGCAAGGGAAAATATTGTGTGGAACGAGTGTGGCACAGTTGAAGGATGCAAAGTGAAACCGCCTGCGGAAACAGGAAGACCCACCACATTTTTTCCCCCCAGAATCCATCTGATGAGGAAAACTAAAAACTGACAGGAACGAAACGAAAATATACCAAGAACTTTAAAACAAAACAACAACAAAAAACAAAAAAGGTGGTCTGCCAATAGACCAAGACACATTTAATCCAATATAAGTGTAGACATATTTGGTTGCACAATTTTAGAAGAGCAAGTAAGTTCAATACTTTTTCCTTCGTCACAATGTTCCCATCACTAAAGATATTTGGTACGTGTGAGCAGCACTGTAGGACATGCGAGTCTTTCCAACAGACCAAAAATATTACTGACATGCAGAATTTGCATGCAGAGCATTATCTATAATCTTCACCCCGTCTGAATTAAATAAATTTAAACATATGCTTCCAATTCCTGTTTTTTAACATCTGAAGTAGTAAGTTGCTTTGAAAAAAGAAAAGGAATCGTTGGTGTAGATAATTATAAGCAAATTATATTCACACCACTACTAGTGTATGTCGACTTTAGAATGCAACAGGAGCAAAATAATGCAAAATAATCTATTTGCAAGTAGAAGCCAAATGTTTAAAAATGTCTACATTTCTGCATAATAAGGAAGAATTAAATGTTTTGTAGCAGCCAGATGGTAAAGAAAGTAACAGACTATCCTTTAAAAAAAAAAAGAAAAAAGAAAGTGTGCCAGTGTAATTAGTCTGCTGGCCAGACTCCAGGGGTTTTCCAACCCGAGTCTGGACTGACTGCTGTCCAGAAGCTACGAGTTGTGCTACCTTCACTCTGGCTAAACTACACTGATATACTTCTCTTAATAGAAAACATGGATTAATGCAATTATCTAGCACAAACAAACTTACACATCTTTGAATTCTTTTAGACTTGTAGCAGGACTGAAAACATCCAAGAGCCCAATGACCTATAAAAAAGAAAGAAAGATACACTGAAATTAAAAATGCAGAGAGCAGAAAACATAACCTTCACTGAGATGCAGATTTCTTCAAACAAACAATATTAAGCAGCGAATAAGTATTTGGTTTTTAAGCCTGTTTGCCTCCAGGAAGAAACAAACAGAAGGAAGCTGCCCACTCACATTTTCATGCTTCATGTGTTTCAGCAGCCGCAGCTCTCTGTAGGTTCTTTTGGCGTGGATGATGGACTGGAAAGGTCGGGAAAGCTTCTTCACAGCGACCTTCAAACCCAGTTTCTCATCATATGCAGAACTGTTGAGTGAAAGAGATTAAAAAAAAAACATTTAACCTTAAAAGAAAACAAAAAAAAATATGACTGCACTGTAACTTTTTTTGTATTTGGTTATAAATTCAGCAAAGCGAGCTTCTTCAATTAAGGCTGATGAAGCAGATTTCAGCGGCTGAGTTTGCTCTCAAAACAAAATTAGGTGTAGTGACTTGAACTGAAGGCTGAGAAATGGGCGGCATCAGCAGAAAATGTCACGTCTCAGCAGATTGGGACTGGTTTCTGACAGTAATGTATCCTCCACCCTGTCAGCCGGCTGCCTCCGACCAACACCAAGATTCCTCCATCTGACTGTAAAAGCTGCCACAGGCAGAAACCAGCTTTCAACTGAAATGAAGCGAAATGAGCAAAAATAATAGTAATAATAATAATAATGCTTCTTTTAAGGTACTTTACCCTATCATTCCTCACTTCACTTAAAGCTCGACTGTTTATCCACAGCAACATAACTTATTGAATTTATCCATAGCACAGTAGGTACAGCCAGGTAAGGAAAAACTGTTAGTAGTTGTTTCATATCAACTACTAAATGTTATAAAGAAAATGTGCTGCAGCTTCGACAGAGGAAATGGTTTTGAAACCATCAGGAAAAAGAAGGGATTTCAAGACGACTCCATTATGCATTATGCATCTAATCTTTAGCTGAATTTTGAGATTTTTGGTTCTGGTGCATTTGGTAAAATTTAAATAAAAAATCTTTTAATAAGATGTTTTTGAATTTAGACTTGCATCTTGCCAGTCAAATATTGTTGAGGGAAAATTTGACAACTTTGATCACTGGACTACAGCTGTCTTACTAATTTTTTGAATTGCATCTTTGCGATTATGAATTCAACATGTTTGCCAGTTGTCTAAAATAACAGACTGCCAAATTTACAGCATTTGAAATTATATTATAAGTCATATCTGTGTCATTAATTGTGCCACATTTCCTGCTTTATTGACAAAGTACAAACATTAGGGAGGTTTTATTACAAAAACAGGATATTAGTGAAATGAAGGCTGGGCCAATCAATCCCTGATACGCTCAAATATTAAAGAGCAGGCATGGTGCCCTTTGCCCTTAAATGCATCAGGATAAAATAAAGTCTATCGATTGTATGCATCACTATAAAACTGCTTGATTTATTAAAGAGGGGGAAAAAAACAAGGTGAAGTCATTCACCCGACCAGAGACAGATTACCTCATCGCCTGGCACACATGCCTGTTTCCATTTGCAAAACAAACATCTGCTCCCCACCTATGTGTCATTATGTTTTACTAAGATAGTAGGAAGAGCAGAGCTGCACAACATATTTTGACATGATGTTCCGGATATGCCCTCCATTAATGTTCTGCATGCAAACAATGTACTTTGTCAGACAAAAAGGACTTTATCTGCTTTTGATGCCCAACCCAGATACAGACTTTAGTGACTGAGAAGTAAGAGCTCGTGAAAAGTGATAGGAGCACTAGAAAGAAAGAAAAAGAAGAAGAAAAGAAGAAAAAAAATTAAAGAAAAGAAAGAAAGAAAGAAATACAGACAGGTTTAGAAATATTCTCAATTAGCTGAACTGAAATTAACAATGGAAAAGAATACTTGGAAGTAACGTCTGAAACGCTGTTATACTTTAAGTCCTATGCGTTCACATTACACATGCCAACACAATGAGCCAGGTGTGCTCATTGTGAACTATGAACTATGCTGTGCCTCCACACATGATCTAAGAGTCATGTGACTGAGATGCTAAAACTCTTAATCAGTGGCACCCAAAATGTTGCATATCAAGCAGACCTCACTAAATCCTAAAATTTACTATACAATAAACAATGCAATAACTGCAATGGAAAGACGATCATAGTCTTAATCCTTATCAGAAAAAAATGAGTAGTGTGATAAGCCATCCATTACAACAGTAAATTCTAGTTGATTGTGTCTGCAAACCTAATAAATTGAAAGAATTGGGAAGTGTGGTTTTGTTAAATTTGATTCATTATTCAGTTTTTTTTACTACTGTAAGTTTCATAAGAGCATCAACAAGTTATACATCTGAAAATATGTTTGAAAACAATTATTGTACGGTGTGTAACTGAAGTACTGAAATGACCTGTTTGATGAGTAAGTTTTGTTAGAACAAAAGAAACAAAAAGAACAATAAAAACATTCTAAAAATATTTCTAAAATGCTTGTTTTCACCATTTTATCATCACAATGAATACAATATAACATTCAAAGTTTATGTATCCCACCTCTACTCATTGAACTCAATGCAAAAACTCAACCCTTGCACAAAATAGACTATTAGCTTCTTCCTTATGCTTTAAAAATGCAAATGCTTCTGATATTCAGATTTGTTTCATTATCTGAAAGGAACAAGCTGTTTCTACTATTAGGAAAGCAGTACTTGAAAACAGTAGACCTAAAAATCACACATTTCACTGCACTTTCAATAGTTCATTATGTACTTTTGCAATGCATGGTCAACCATAGCCCTTTAATTGCAAAGAGGTCAATTTGCCAGAGACTTTTCACATTCGAACAACTAGAGCAAGTAAACAATCGTAACTGATAAAATAATTAATCGAAGAAAAAAACGAACATTACGGTACTATCACTACTTGTCCTATAAAACCATTTAACCGAGAAGGAATTGGATCACTATGTGAAGTATGTGATCGAGACAGTCAGTCCCTCTTGGGACTGATCCAGTGACAAAATAAGAGTTATCGCTTCCTGCAAATAAAGTCCATGACAATGTTGTTCTTTGGCGTTGGATTTGTTTGATAGTTCTAAAATAATCTTAAATCAACTGAAGTCATCAGAATATAACTTGATATGTTGACAGAGCCATTCTAGCTCCACCTTGCTAACCTAAGTTTAGCTTCTGCCTCTGCAGGCCTCGTCTCAATGAATGGAGAAGTTAGTTGGCTCAACTCTGCACACTTTAACTTTTACACAAAACGTGATTTACCAAACCGATCCGTAGGCGCCAGATCCCACCGGAGACAGGTCCTGGTACCGCCGCGGGACTTCCCATATCGTTTTATTGACCTCCTGCAGGTAAAATCCGGATCTTTCTTTCTGCGACATTCCTGCAGAACCAACCGTCGACCACCAACCGTCTCTTTCTGCCCCGTGCTGCTTCTTTACCCCCGAGCTGAGAAAAGCTCCGTCACACAAACAAGAGCAGCAGGAGGTAACACGGGCGGCCCCTTGTTGCTTGGAGATCTACGTGCAGTTGTAGATCTTCGAGTTGTTTTCTTACACAAAGTTGCAGAATCACCGCCTGTTGCGTGCACACTTTTCACTCTGCACTTTCATTTGTTCCTCTCTTCCAGTACTGCTCCTGAGGTTTCTAGGTGTAGTCTCGCGAGAAGTCAGTTCCATACAGCTGTAAGAGGAGTCGCGAACTGAAACCAATTTCAGTTAGTTTTCCATTTAGTTCGAGTACTAAATGGGAAAAAAACGTTTTTATTGTTTGTTTTTATTGTTTACATAAATGTTATTAATTACTGAATATTAAAAGGACAATAAAAAAATCGATTTTATCTAACAATAGTTTTCACATCTGAAAAGTGAATGTTCAGAATGAAAATATAATTTTGTTCAAAATATTTGAAACATTTTGGACAAAATATTTCTTCATATTATTTTGGCCCCAAAAAATACACAAAAAATAGTAGCATTTGTCAAACTGCTGGAAGGGCAAAATTGATGCAGATCCTCACTTACATAGAGAAAATAACCATATCTAACATTATTTTATAAATTGGTGAAATTGGGGAAAATTTCCCAGGATGTCATTTGGATCCAACAAATTAAATATTCCATTTCACTATGAGTACCCGAAGCCTGTAATGGACATACTAATATAACAAAACAAAATCAAATAAAAAAAGCACTCAGGTGTACATTTGCAATGTCACCATAGCTCAAATATAATTTTCCATTCCAATTATTTAGTTTTCAAAAGAAAAAAACTATAACAAATAAATGAAAAGTGATATTTAAAATGATGAAAACCATCCCTTTTTCTATACCTACTTGAACCATGCAGTCTCTGGGATACAACGTGGACAAGTCACCAGAAACAATGTTAGCCACAGCACTGTTGTTGTGCAGCCCACATTGTGAAATGTTGCAAAGAATGAGATGAGAAGCATAACACAACAAAAACCTGATGCTTAACTCAGCATTGGCAAATCCTGCTGGGTGGACTTTCCTACTCATTTTGGTTTTGTCACCAGACAAGAAGAACAGAAAAATATGCAGATAAAAAAATATCTCAATATTGAAATGGGTTTAAAAGGAAATTTTTATTAGCTGAATCCATCAAATAACACATTTAAAAATAAGCACTTGAAGGATGCATATATTTTCAATTTAACTGCTGATGATATATTTTTATGTGATAATGTAGGAGGCAGCAGTAAAAACTAAATCAATTCATATAATGCTTAGACGACAAACTTGACTGAATAAAGAGCTTAACCTGATTTAAAAACAAATAAAATAAAATAACAACATTCAGCAGTTTCTATATTATCCACAGCAGTGAAAAGTAACTGAAGTAAAAAAAAATATAAGTAAGCGCATGCCTCAGTAATGGGTGAAAAAACTTTAAACAAAACATTTTATTATATTATCTGGGCCGACAATGAGAACAAGAAGACAAGAATAAACAGTCATATCAACTGCTGATGGTGATTCTTACAATTTGTTTGTTTGACTATTGTATTTAACAATAAGGAATGTACATGTACATTATTACATGCACATGCACATGTATTAATGGCCAAACAACTTTATGAAACTTAAAAAGCAAAGTCATAAAATGAAATAATGAAAGGAGGGCAAATAAATGGATCTCCATTTTGAATACCTTTAAAATAATCGGCTTTACAAATCCATGTAAAACGTAACTACATTCAGGTTTCAGTCATGTTTAAAAATCACAGCGAACACCTGTGCAGACATTTTGAACTTTAACTTCAGATTTAGAATTTTATCATGCGATATAGAATAGAAAATAAACGTTCTCAGTGAAATTTGTAAAAAAAAAAAAATAGCTGAAACTAGTTAAGTACTCGGTTTCACATATGCACAGACATTAAAACTCTAAAACTGAAGGCTTCTTCAGTGTTCAAAGAGCTACTTATCATCCTCTTTCAGCATCATCAGTCCTCCTCCTCCTCTTCATCCTCTTGATGGTGCTGGTACGAAGATTTGAGTGGAACCGAGTCAAATCCATCTGATGTTCTCTGTGAAATACAATGACAATGTTAAAGGTGATACTGAACACCCTGTAAATGTAAATGGGACGGACACCGACCTCTCGTGAGAAAGACTTTATTTTGGTAAAGAAGGATTTATGAGTGAGATCCATGAGGTCGTCCTCAGCATCTTCTCCCTCCATTATCGCACAGCTGTCAGCAGTCGGTAGCTCACACTCTTTACCTTCGGAGCTCATCATCAGCCTGGAGTATTTATACTGCAGCCTGACAAATTGAAATAATCAGATAACATCTATTACGAAAGGATTTGGTCGTGGTCTGTACATGCTAACATCCTTGTGCACATTATATGTCATAAGATGTGAGAGGATGTTTATAAAGTCTTAGTCTAACTTGCGCGTCTTCTTCCAGAAATAACAACTGAGGGTGACGAGAAGCAGAGCAGCAATCAGTCCTATGGAAACGCCAAGCTTGAGCCAGAAATCCATAGTCACACAAGCGTTGACTTTTTGTGGTGGCAGGGATTGTCCTCCATAACACTGCAGAGGCTGCTGCCACACATAGGTGGTTCTCTGCAAGACGCAAATAGTCAGATTTCCTCACATTTAAAGTCAGTTCTAGTTTGAAAAGGTGCCAAACATTTGGACTTTTATACAGTTTTATCACATCACAAACTCTGATGTATCTGAAGAGAAGTTCTGAGGTTTTACCACAGATTCTTGATTAAATTGCAATTTGGACTTTGACTGTGCCGTCTTGACACAATACGGCTTTTACTGACAAGTCGAGTTTGATACCTGGATCCCCTGGATGCAAGCGCTGACAATCTCTCTGTAGTGATCTGTGGTGCACAGCGGGCATGCGTGCTGGCTCTCCCACAGGAAGTGGAAAGTGCAACCATCACATGTCCCCTCAGAACATTTACTGTGAAGGAAACAAGGCCAGAGATAAAATCGCAGGCTCTTCAGAGTGTCTCTTTAAGCGCAGGTCGCCGTCTGTGAGCTCAATATGTCAAATGATGGTGAATAATGTGGCTGTTAGACTTTGAGTGTGTAAATTAAAGGTCAGAAGTTGAGCTCAGATAATTTGTGCAGCACCTGGGTAACATGATGAGGTCTTTAATGTTGGCTGTGGGGTTGCATCGAAGTCTGACAGAGGCTGACCTGCCCTGTTTGCAAGCTTGGGTTGTATCACTGGACCTGCAAAGATCACAGGCATAATATCAATGGAGTACAAATTTTAAATTGTATTAAATAGAGTTTAAAAAAAAAAGAAATTTATATATATATATATATATATATAATCTAATAATCTATTATATTTTTTAAATATAATAATATAACAATCTAAAATGAAATCTTTAACTATATGGATTTGAAAGAATCTTTTTGTTTATAGAGTAAATCTGAAAAACTGCTGTCTATAATTAGATCCTGACTTCACCCAAAGTAAATAAGAAAACAAGAACATTCCTAAATATTATATTTGTATAATAACGGCATTAAGTTCCAATAAAGTGAATATTTGTCATTTTGTCTACTTGTAATAGAATATGACATCTGGCAGCTGAAGTGATGCTGATGGGAACATCCATGATGGAGAGGAGATGCCACCCAGAGTCGTCTCGGTGGTCACACCTTCAAAATGAAATGCAAACATTTTTACCTGTTTGATCACATGCACACAATTCAAATGCTTTAACGTTTTCTGTTCTAGTAACTCCAGAACACAAAGTATGTCTAATGTTGGATGAAGGATCGCTCTGTCTTTTAAAAAAGTTGATCAAGGCATGTAATATTCTCTGTATCATAGGCATAAAATAATGATGAAAGAAAAGAAAAATAAGCCTTTGTGGACTTTGTACCCAGTGACATTTAGAGCTCACATATTACTAAGCTCATTATGCTGATATTTGATAGTTGACAATGGAAAAAATTAAGAAAAAGCCTTGAGACACTAGTAAATAAAACCAACCATCACATTAAAACTAAAACTGGAAGCTGGAAAACTCAAGAGGAAATTAGATCTAAAATTGTAAGCTTATTATTTTTTATTTTGTAAACTTTGACATAAATAGTACGATTTAAAATTTTTGACAAAAATAAACAGCAGTTATCTACACTTCAAACTATTGAGACCACACAGGTGGAAACTCGCATTGTCTTTACCTACAGACCAGCATAAAAAACCCTGCTTATATATGGGGTATAACATGTTTTTGCCACAAATGGTATGCCATACAGTAACATTTGTCTACTTTTCTTTTCTCCTTTTTCCTTTTTTTTAATTTAGCTATATTCGGTTACTTTGATCTGGAGCCTGTTTGTCTCCACAATCTTAACCTTCATCCGTTACGGAGACAGAGAAATGCCTCATTTGTTTTAGCTTGAAATAAAAAATGCTGCAAACATGTTCATTTAATTAGATCAGTTGAAGACCGTAGATCAGCTCCATACCAACGAGTGTGTCACCAATGACGAACGGCTGTGAGGACACCATGCTCTGACTGCGGATGTCAGAAGGAACCACAGTGGACTGACAGACATAGCCTTTGACCTCTTTCCCACTCTCTGTTACGTTGTCCACACAGGAGGCTGGCACTCGACTCTGTGGGAGCAACACTCTCAAATCACACAACAACTTTTAGCAATAAAATCCTTAGGGTCACTTTCTTACCTCTCTTCCACACAAGTTCAGATTAAAATGATGAAAGTACCGCAGGCCTCTGTTGGTGAAACGCGGGCTGCCGGTGAAGCCGGTGACGTTAGACAGCGGAGAGAAATCGTAGGTCTGCACAGCCTCTCCTCCGCTTTGAACCCTGAAAGTGCAGTCGCTGAGACAAGCTGTGTAGGCCTGCAGGTCAGAAGTCAGAGTTATGGCTGGTTCATGTACATCTACATATATGCACTTTATCTGTGTTTGAGTGGAAAGCCAGAAATAAAACAGAGTAGAGAAACATCAGCTAAAATCGTGGAGCAGGTTACATGGTTACATCTGTTATTCTATATTTTCAAGTCTGGCCACCAATTCCCATCGGATTTAAGGTTGGAGCCTAACAAGTATGTTTTCCAGATTTCACCTCTGCTTGGGTGCAATAAAATTATGGAATCCTGATACAATTGTGGTTAGAGCTTAATTTGACAAGTAAGTCTGACAGAAAAAGAAGAAATATATAGGCGTGGGCCTTCAAATGCCCTCCAAAATATCTGACCCTGTTTCTTTCCGTGTTTGGTCCACACTGAACACACGCTGCCTCTCCAACAGGCTGACTGGTTCTGGTGTAGGTGTTTGGCGGACAGCTCTCACAGGATCCTGTGGCATTGACCATGTAGTGTCCAGGTGGGCAGGGAACACAGGAGGAGTCAGACTTATCAGGCGTCACAGCGCAGCGGCGACACTCAGAGGCCACTCCTCCAATCACATTGGTGACGTGGATGGAGTAGATCTTTCCAGCATCGGTGCTAAAGTTCCTGTCCTGAGGACCAGAAATGCAGTTTCTTACTAAGTGCTATTCATATCTGCAGAAAATAATGCAATTCAAACCCTATCTCTGAAAGGCAAACCTTATACACGTAAGATAGGAGGAGTAGAGCGTATGGTTTCCATGCAGCTCAACGCTGCCATCTAGAGTTGAGCACCGAATTAAGGGAATAAAGACATTATTTCTACAGAGAATTGAAGCTGCTTGTAAAAGCAATTGTGGAAGAAATTTGAAAATGTTTTTTGCATTAGCATATCTAACTGTACAGCGGTAGCACTCTTAAACGTGCTTCATCTTACTGGACTATTGGATGCTGCATCTAATATATTTCCATTTAAGCATCTTTTCAATGCAGACTAATTAATAGATTGTTCTAACAGCAACATTACAGGTTTGGCGACTGAATTAGTGTCTTCCTTGAAAGAAACTTAAAGATTCCTCTTTCTACATTCAGTTATATGAAAGTGTTTTCCAGTAAAAATTATGAAAATCTGTAAATAAATCAGCTCTTTTGATGATCACAAAGGTCTTTTCAATGTGATAAAATCCTACCTTTGCATTAACATGCAGTTTCAAAACTAAAGGAGACAGGCAAAAAACACATTTTAATAATTTGTGACAAACTCTCTGATTTCAGTCCACGAGGGCCAGAATAAAATGGCTAAACTATCATCGCAGTGTGCCATCGAGTGCTGCAGAAGCCTGGTAATGAGCCATTTATTTGATTTAGGTGTGTTGGCGCAGACGTTCATGTGAAAAGTTACAAGATTTTTTGGGGGGGGAAATTGGTAGAGAAAATTATTTTACTGTGTATTCAATTTGAATATTTCATCTTGAATATGTCTAGATGCCACCTAAAGTATTTAGGATGTACAGGACGAACGATTTATGCCTGATAAGAGCTGGCAGAAATGTTTGGAAGTTGGCGATTGAGCTGTCGTTATTAGGGTGTGTGATGCGTCTCACCATGCTGAATTCCTCAGTGCGTTGAAAGGTCCAGGTGAAGCTGACAGTGTTGTTACTCTGGATCAAGTAGGAGTACGACTGCTTACTTTTTCTGCCTTTCCACTGCTCCACCAAATAATTATTCCACTTATTGTAGCCCTGCAGAGAAATATTTCCATGTTATTAATTCATACTTGCTGTACATTAATTCCTAAATATGCAGGGGGGAAAAAAACAACATTACTTACCGCTAGGAAATAAAATTTGCAGTCAGCCATACAGAGGGTTTCGAATACGAAGGTGATGCGAGACAGTTCGCTCATCTCGTTGTCTTTACCCGCGGCTTGAGCCCTTATAGAGTCAAGAAACCATATACTAGTCTTTACATACGATTCCTCGTAAATTATGGAATTGTTTAATTAAAAGGTCTTATTAAACCCAAAATAAGACACCGTTTTTCGTTCATTTTACAACTGTGCACGACTTGAAGTTGGCCCATCTTATGAAAAGCTAATTAATTTGGGAAATTCTCACCTGTACCCAGGAACATTGAGAGTCAGCGTCAGGTAGTCGGTGTCCTGAACCCCTGAAGTGGTGTAGATGTACTCTCCAGCCACTTCCCATGCTGCCATTACACAATTATATTAGCAGCAACAACAGTAACAACACTCAAACACTGACCAATTGTGAGTAAAACCAAGAAGAAAGAAACCTTAAGTTGGAGTCCGCCCAGGTCATTTTGTCCCAATCATATCTTGTAAAATTCTTGTTAAATTTCAGGAGGTTTTACTAGGTTTTGACATTTTTCAAAGCAATCTCAGTCTTAGAGCAGCTGTATTAAGTTTTGCTTAATTACTATCTTCTGCTTCTCATTGTTTCATCCATTAACGCACCACTGCCCGTTTTGAGAGTAATCCAAATGTCCGTGGACTAGGAGCTGCTCTCTCACCTGTTCTTCGGTTGGAGTTGCTGAACTCCTGGTGGAGGACGGAGCTTTCCATGTTCCTCGGCATGGCGGTCCACCACTTGTACTCAAATCCCAGCACCGGTTCTGTGCCAACAGGGCACTTCTCACAAACTGTGAACAAACAAAGCTGCACAGTCAGGACACAGTGGCACTGCCAGTTCTATTGAATGAATGTGTAGATGCAATTTATGACATTTTTCATATTTTTCTTTGTTAAATATTACATGGTGTGGCCTTGCAAAATAATTATATCAACTTCAAGCCTGCTTAATTAATCACTTGCTTTTGAATAATCAATTTTTAAGATGTTTTTTTGTTAATTGATGGCAAAAACCCTCCTAGCTATAGAAAACATACTCACCTGAATCCCTAAACCAGACGCTGGCATCTTCAGAAATCAGCGTGGAAATACAATTATTTGCAGACAATGTATGTATTATAAACTTAGGTGGCTTGGCTTATTTGGAAGCAGTTAATAGTTGCACACCAAAAACATTTTGTGTTAGCGTATGGTAGCACACGTAGCCTTAACGCAGCACATAAAACAACAATCCACAAAGACACATCCACCTAAGTCCTGACACAGTCAAATGTTTAATAAGATATGATTGTCTGATTTAGCTTGGTTTTGCAGTATGAGAGAAAACCCTCTCATACTGCATCACAGTAAAATAAAATGTTAGTACTGATTATGAACCTTTTCCATCTGAGTAGGAATCGTTGCTGCAGGGCTCACACGCTGAGGAGTTAGTCACAAAGAAGCCCGGGTTGCACGGCGGGCACATCTGCTTCTCCCCTGATGCTGGCAGCTTCACCGCTCCTTCGACGGTCTCGCTGCAGATCTTTGGTTCGATCCATTTGTACATGAGCCGAGTCTGAGATACACATGGAAAACAGGTCAGAGTGTTTTACAAAAGCACTTAAAGAGGTTTAGCCTTTTGCACTCGGCCACAAAGTTGAATAATACGGCACCGATCTTCCCAAAGCAGTTCATGAATGTCAAGTGGAGGCAGAGTGATATTTGGGTTTTCAAAAAAAAATCTAAGTTTGTTGTGGATATGTGTTCAAAATCCTCTGAATCAGTAGATTGTCTGCTGTAATTAAAGCTACAAGTCTTTTCAAGTGTCCACCTTTGTACGCCTAGAAACTAAATGTTTGACTGAATAGCTTGAGCTCGGTCAATTTGGGCGAAAAGCATCTGTTAACGCGGCTTTAAAATCTTGTCACAGATTCTCAGTTGGATTAGTTTTGCATTCTGATTGGACCATTTTACGATACAAATATGAACATGGTTTCATGGTGTTTTGGTGCGTGTGACATGTGATATACTTTCTGTCACACACAGTTTTCCAACACGATGTGCCCAGCATTTGATATGTTTGCAGTGTGGGATGCTGAAGAAGAATATCTTTATTTATGCTGGTATCATATTACACTCAGATGGACTCTATTTACCTCTTAGTTTCTCTAGGATGCAAGATTGAAAAGGGCCCAAATACAAATGCAAGCCACCATTTTCTTTCAAAATTTGAAGTCTATAACCAAGACTAATGTGGCAAAATGGGGAAAAGTTCAATAGTTATGAATATTTGTCCTAATCACTCCAAACAGCCAGCTAAATGTAATTATGCTGAATGTGGGTTACGAAAAATATCCTCTCTATAGCCGTTTGCACCACAAGAGAAGGCCGTTTTCCATAATTACCTTTCCCTCAGAGTCACAGGGGGTGTGGGTGTAAAAGTAGTCATTCTCCGTGCATGCAGGCCTTGGCTTGCAGCTCCCTGAGCCAGGTACTAATAGCAAAACACACAAGTACAAAAAAAACCCCGAACTAGCAGACGTGAAAGAGAATAAAACACACATTAAGATTTTGTGATAAGAACACTCAGTCACCTCCTGGGCACCAAATGTTCTACTTTGCATGCTGGCAACATTGTTTAAGTGCAAATAAGTAAGTATATAGACGAGATTAAAAAAAAAGTGTACCAGCATAGCTGTCTGATTCACAGTCATGGCAAACGGTGGCCCCCTTGTTGGAGTACGTATCCGCAGGGCAGGGGGCGCAGCGGGCGGATCCTGCTGTGGAGCTGTGTGTGCCTGGCTTACAGTGGAAACACTCAGATGTGTAGGCAACCCCTGGAGGAAAAAGATCAATCAGCAATTAATCATTAACAGACAAAGGAAGTTGGGGAAGAAAACTAAACGTTCACTCTCCCTGCGCACACATGTAGGAAGCTTTAATGCACCTGAGACCTGGATGTTTCTTAACAGCACAGGCTTGACAGCGCTGCCCAGCAGAGAAAATGTCGTGGTTCTCCAGTACAGAACGTTGTTGCCTGTGCTCAGCTTTATCTGTAGAGAGGAAATGTGAAGGCAGTGTGAAGAGGGGGGGATCAACTTTTCGTCTGTAAGAAGACAGATGAGGAATTGCGTTGAAGTGGACGACGAACCTTGTAGTGGCTCCAGTTGGTCTCTGAAATCCTCATCCAGCGGCTGTCGGAATCAGTGGCCTGGCACTGGTCGTTCTGAACCTGAAGAGGAGCGAGAACCTTTACCCCGATTTTCCTTTTGCACACCAGAAGCTGTAACACAACAGCTGCTCTTACAAAAAACTCAAAATAGACGCTGTTGTCCGGGTAGAAATATTCAAAGGACAGGGCTCCAGGTGTCTTCAGGCTCACAGCATAAGAGAGCGTTGCAGTGCACTCATCTGTGTTGGAGGCCACATAGTCGCCCTTTGGTGTCCAGGTAGAGCTGCAAGAACAGAAACGGTTTACTGAAAGCCTTCAACCATAAATAATATTTTATATTACAACCAGTTACTGTTTATACCCACTTGGAGCAGTTTATGAAGGCATTCCCCTCACTTGTCGTCGGCCCATGAGTAATAAAGCCGGTTGGTAAGATGTCCCACTCGTCGAAGGCAACGCTGGTTCCCAAAGAGTAGGTGCCTGCAGCGCACTTCTGGCACTGCTGCGACTGCATGTCGAGGAACTCTCCTTCGCTGCAAGAAAATGCTAAAACACAGGAAAAAGAAGAAAGCATGAAGATAATGCAGAGGAGCAGCGCCGTTACAAACGCTTATACCCTCTCTAATTCATTTAAATGTGATCTACCAGCAGCTCAGGGTTTATTGGGCTTCTTTAAACCGGTCTTAATCGATGGTTCGCCAGAATATCTGAAGGCTGGACGCTGCGGCCATCTTCTGGTCAAATCTGAATAGCTTCCCTGTTTAGAAAGGCTCCTCCACAACATGAGGATTGTCCCGCCTGAGCTGTGGATTCCTGCAGCTCCTCTAGAGTTACCATGAGACTCTTGAATCCCACTCAGATAAACACTCAGTTTAGATGGACGGTCACACTTTGCTGGGCTTAAAGTTTGGCACGCTTTCCATTTTCAGATGATGAACTGAAAAGTGCTCCATGAATTTCTTAACAGTTTTAGATATCATTTTGAAACTACCCTCTACTGTAAGCTTTTGCACACTTTTACTAAATATAAATGAATGACACATTTTTGAAATATTTCAAAAACCAATATAAAAAGTTGTCTTTCCACTGCTTCAGTACTTTTTGCCAATCAGCTGGATGAAATTACCCCAAAATGCGTTGTAGTTTGTGGTTATAACATTTCAGTTATTGATTTATTTTTTGCAAGCACCATACACTGAACATGTAGAGGACAGTAAATGTGTAAAATAGGTTTCCAGACCTATTTTACACATTGCAGTCACTTACTGCAGAGAGTCCCTTTGACTGGATCCGGGAGGCCTGTGCATGTCTCCGCCTTGTTGGGAATCGCGACCCTCCATCTTGACCCGAGTACGTCACACTCTGTATACTCAAAGTGATAATCAGACTGCAGAGGCAAAACACAGGTGTGACTTTCACACAGAGAGCCATAAAGTGTGTTTATAATAGGATGCAAATATTTCAGGGAAAAAAAACATTACCAACAAAGAAAAAGAAAAAGGTTGAAACCAGTCAGTCACCCAGGAGTAAAACGACACATCTCCGAGCAAGAATGAGGGAGAAAAAAAGATAACACCGTTTGTAGAAATGAGATCACTGGGTCATTATGTACTTCTGGTATTTCAATCCTCTACCCAGGCCAGCCTCCTAAGCTAATAAAAGGATAGGCTAATATTTGCTAGGGAGCCATTTTGACTGTCAGATCTATCAAGGATGCTCTGCGGTTTTTCAGGGATTATTTGCTGAGCTGAAGGAAGAAAGGCTGATCCTTACAATCCTTCAGTAAACAGATATTAGAGTGTTGTTTGAACCAGCAACGGCACGGGGACAAAGTTTTAGCTGTGTTCAAGCGATCACACCCAAAGGGATGCATTTTGGGACGTGACACCACCCAACCGCAACCGATCCGCCACTACTGAGCTCTGCATAACCTGCAGATGTGGTCTCTGGTCAACAACAAGGTGTAACACTAGTCCAGCAGGGAAGGTCGCTTCGGGGGACCAATAGCCGCTTTGTGGGATTAATAGTTAACAGAAACAGCAGCACTGCCACTCCTCTGCCTCTGTTTTTTCTATTAAAGCCCCGGCATTAGCCGACCTTAGGGAATTAGCGTGTTTGAGTGGGGGGAGTCCAATGTAAAAATGCAACAAACTGGAGACGGGTCTTAACTTAATCACCTCCAATGAGCAAACATGAGGGAAACCAAGGCAACGGGTCATCGTGACAGCTGTTCTTCACGGTCAAAGAAACTGGCATGGGAACAGACTCACCTGTTCAGAATTACTTGTAAATTAATCTTTCAGTAAATAACAGAAACCCTGTAAAACTTTAAAGCTGCTGGTAATACACTGTGGCCCAGAGTAGGCTGATATAAAAACAGTTTTGGCTGGTAGGAAAATGAACTGCTCTCATGCAAACCGAAAAACGGATAAGGGAGGGTGGTGCGAGCGCAGAGCACACTGCAGCATATGGACGTTGTAGTAAAACAAGTGTCTAATAACCATAACAACAGATGGGTGCAGATTGCAGCACAAACCCTTGCTATGAACATCCCCCCCACACACACACACACATAGTATATCAGGAAGGCCAAAATGTTGCTACAGCTTCCATAAACCTCAACTTAAATAAATGGAAGCATTTCTTAACTTTAATGTATTAAAAATGATTTCTTCCACCTCTTATATTATATTAAATTTGGTGACCAGCTGAATATTTCTGCTAGCTATAAAATTGTCCAAACATACATCTTTTAACATTTCATAACCTCCACCATATGTCTCAGCTGACAACATCAACAAGGCGAGGGGGAAAGAAAGTAACTGACGATAACAACAGTGTAAATCTTCTCACCCCTTTGCACATGGGCAGTTCTGCAGAGGTGTGCGCGAAAAGCAGCCACGATAAAACAGCAGAAAGAGCGCAAATCCTCAGGTGCCCCATCTCAGCTCTGGCAGCGCAGCAGTGATGCAGCAGTGTTGACCTGGGCCCTCAGGTGCCTGGCGCTTGGCTGTGGGAGGTGTGGTTTACTGGGAGCAAATAGGAGGAGGCGATTGGCCCAGATGTTCTGCTAGGTGATGCAAAAGGAGTTCAACCCTGTCACCTTCACATTTTGTTTCTGTCACAAATATGTAAAACGATTGTGTGTTAGAAGAAACTGCCCTTTCTTTCTATGTGGTCTTTATTAAACTTTTAATGCCAAACAGTCAAGAGTTCACTCTTCTCACTCATCCATCCATCCATTCATTTTCTTAACACCCTTGACCCTTAGTGGGGTCAGGAGGGTTGCTGGTGCCCATCTCCAATCTTCATAAAATAAAACAGTTTAGAATGCTAAGTCTAGACATTTAAACTTATTTCTGGAGTAAATAAGTTTAAATATCAACAGAAATATGCTATCTTTATTTTCAGTGATTCTTAAAAATAGAGACAAAATGGGTTTTAATTTTCCTATAATTTTTTTTGTTATTTCTCAAATTTATGTATGCAAATATGACAAATAATGTTTTGGAAATGTAAAGGTGCTAAGGTACAGGCTCCCAGTTTCATCATTTTTTTTCAAAATTACATTTTTAATCGACCTGACCCAGAACGTTGTCATCACCATCTGACAAAAATAAATAAAAAATAATTTTTAATGACCCTGTTAGTGATATTTTTACTCATTTTACAGGCAAAAGCTTCTCAAGAAACAAAATAAATATTATTTAAAACAAAAAACCATAAAAAGTCCATCTGAAGGAGTTGACACTGATTGACGGAGTTGACACAAAACTGAGGGTGGTGACAAACTAGTGAGTAAAATGAAAAACTTGATACATGTGAAGTAATGCAATTTATATAAAATACATTAAAATAAATTAAGTGCACATTTAAGTGAGATTTGATAACAATTTCATTGAAAGAGTCACAAAAACTCTGGAGTTGACATCTGACAGAGTTGACAAAAAGCCAAACTACCTAAATTTATATTATGTTAATCTGAAGGAGGCCATGTTGTAGCTCATCAGGTCCATGAAATCTTTACAATATACCAAAATTAAGGTTTTATTTCGCAAAATTTCATCAAAGTTTTGTAATATGTCAGTTATGATGATGACACATCACGGTTGTGACAAAACACTTAGGAATAAAAAGAAGAAAAAACTAAACAATAACATAAGCTAACCAGAGCTAACTAGCCCTCCGAGTAATGGAAGAGAAAGGAAGTGGTCATGGGGTCCTCAGAAGTTCTGGTGCCCCCCCAATAATGCCTGATTTTTTTTACATTCTTTTCATTTCTGACAATGTTAACAAAAACTAAGGACACATTTCAATGGAGTTGGAAAATATGTAAAAATGATTTTTAATTCAATCTATTGATACCTTTATAATTATTTATATGACTACTTGTACTTAATTGTCATAATATATAATTTTAGTATTTTTTAATCATTTTAAACTATTATAATGTATTGAGTTCTGATCCTGGACAAAGGCTATTACAGGCATCATCCACTGATTACAATGTTTAAATTTAAAAAATATTCAGCAAATACCTGGAAAATATACATTGTTCTGCTCATATGACCCAGGTTAGTTTAGTCAGATATTTGAAAAATATATATTTTGCGTATATTTTATTCAAATTTTGTGCTTTATCCATAGGGCCTGTTTTGTCCCTATTCTCAAGAATCACTGTTTTATTATTAAAACATTAAGGAAAACGTGAATTTTATTCATAGATTTGTGAAGATAAAATAGCAGTATAACGTCTACATTTTAATTATCTTAACGATAATTTTGAACAAACGGTATTAAATCCCGGCATTTCTTCTAAGCAAACCGGAAACCAGGTTGCTAGGCAACGTCGGTGTTCGCAACACCGACTCTGGTTACAGCAACAAACGTTCAGGGGCCGGTTTAGGGTTCCGTTTACCCTTTCAGAAATGTCGAAACGGGATCCGGAACCTTCTCCTCCAAAACTGGGTGACCAGTCGAGGCAGCGGCAGGTGGGCTAAGCTTTGAACTCGTTTACAATGGACTGTTATTACTCTGCAGGTAACGGCGGTAATGAAGTTTGCTTTTCAACTAAATATTTTAGTTAAATCAGACATGGTATTAAAAGAAAGTGACTCACCAATTTATTTATTTGTTTTACATTTTAAAAAGGGACTTTCTTTCGGAAACAAATGCCTTTCCAAGGGTGTGGATACTGATACGGTTGACCCTTAAATCTTTTTTTTTTCGTTCTGTCGTCAATTTGTTGCCGAGTTTGAACAGTCTTTATGACTTTCGAGGTTTTGATCTATCGTCCAACTTAAGCATCTTGTAATTTAATAGTGTGTAAATTATTATTAAACAAAGTTAAAATAAAAATAATTTAATTAATACTCTATAATTAACCCATAATTAATACAAACTAGTTTTTATCCAAATAACTGCTTATTGCACAGTAATTCAGTACTTTCAAACTATAATGTTATTGTGTAGTTAAATCCTGTTTTTGTATTCGCATAATAGTATTTCTTTTAGCAGCCCCAGTATTATGTAAAAACTTTTAAATGACAATGTTTGTGTAGGTATTATATGTTGCTGTAGGTTTGTTGGGTAAAATGTGCAAAATCACTAAGGTTCACAATGAGACTTAAAAAACGAAAGAAAATCCTACAGTAGGATCAGACAATATTTACATTGTCATGGCAGAATTACACTTGACAAATTCCACCATCAGGAAACCATATTTATTAAAAATAATAATTAAATAATCAGGCTACAACTATTAGTCCTCTTAAACTGTCCCTTTCTTTTTGTTTTCTTAAAAGTTCTTTGATACGCTGAAGTACCCGGAAAAAAATTCTCCTTTGTCATCCTCAGCCTCCAAAGGATAGCCTGGATTTCAAACTAAGTACGATCTACAACCACCATACGGCCTTATTCTGGAGCAAGAATCAAATGGTGGGCCAGAGAGAAACCCACGCTCTTAGCAAATGGTGGGTGAGATAGATGAGGTGTCAGGGGAGGTTCAGGCAGTTCAAGATGTGTAATTATTATTTTTTTAATTTTATCTGAAGGAAAAGGGAAAAGTTAGAGAAGCAACTCAAGATAAATCAAGAGGAAGAAACCTGCATCAAGGTTTGGGTCGACCCGAGGAGGAACACCTACCACTATGGGACATGATGGGTAAAATGTTGGAATGAAACCAGCACATACAGCAGCCAATACTTGATTATAGAAAATTCTGATCAAACATCAACTCATCCTGAAAGTAAGTAAATAAGTTATTTTATTTGAACATGTGAATATTTTCTCCCCACAGGAAAATATTCTCAGGCGCTCTGCTTTCTCAACTTCAACTTTGGAGGAGGCTTCAAGAACAACCAACTACTGCTGCTGCTAACCATGAGGTCCTGACAATAAAACGGTCCTGTCAGTTTTTCTTTTTTTGGTGGTGCTTGAACAAACCAAAAACAGAACAATGTAGTCTAATGTATACTCACCTTCAGACTCAACTTTTGGATGATGAACGCTTACGTTTTTTTTTCCTCCAAAAAAAAGAATTTGAAAAAGATAATTGAAGATCTATTTAATTTGGCAGTGCAGTAGAGAACAAGTTAAGTTTTTTGGGGGGGTTAAACTTTTATCAGTCTATTTCTATTACATTGAAAAATCTGCACTAGTTTATTCTAAGACAATAGAGATACTTTAAATACTCATGACTTAAAATGAAGTTGTAAATTAATACCCAAATGTCGCAAGATGTCCAAAAAAGAAATGGGGATCACAATGCAAAACCTAGTTCAAGGATAGTCTCACTTCAAAAAGTTAAACAAGTCAAAAATTTAAAATGACCATTTAATTACAGTAGCTAGAAAATTTCACCAAAAAATGGACATCAACATCTAAATGTAAATCAGTGTCGTCATCCCCCGACACCCCCAAAAATCTGAATTTCCAGAAATTCAGATTTTTATCTTTTATTCTCAATTTAAAATTTTCTGTACTTTCAGTCTTTTCAAGATGGCATATAAAAAGTAGTTTTGGATATTTCTGTTTGTCTCCTATTTTATAAAAGAGTGACACATTGATTTCCAAAATTTATTTAAACATATCACGCCATCTTACATTTTGTGCTTCATGCAAAACATAAATGTTGCTGAACAGAAAGTGGAATTGTGCAAATAGCAAATGGTGACTTTAAATCTCTGTCTAGTTAACCATGAAAATAAACCGTAAAGTCAAAGATGCAAGCTGGCTATTGAAAAGCTAAACAACTTCCCATTTTAAACCATGTGCGAAATAAATCAGTACTAATTTTGAAACGTTTAGCTGTGTTGGGTTTAAGCCTTGGCTTTTCTTTGGAGGCGGCGGCGGATGAAAGCCGTTTTGTCCCAGTCATTGGGAGGAAGCATGTGAGGCCCGTTATGGACGCAGAGAATGGTCATCTCCTCGGCGTACTGCAGGTTCTGCAGCAGCTACAGAAAAAAGAGAAATAAAAAAATACCAAGAGTTCAGAACCTGAAACAAAACAGAAAAAAACCTCCCCTGATGGGTGCCAAAACAGAAAACAGGTTTTTATCCAACTGTTGAGATGCACAGACTTTCATTTAGAGGCAATAAATATTAAAACACAAAATGATCATGAGCTAAACAATAATAATAATAAAAAAAGACAGATGAACTAACCTGAGCTAGTTTATCACAAAAGCTGCTCTTTAGAACAGGAAATGACACACAAACTGCGGTCAATCAAGTAGACATACTTACTTTTGGCGTGATGAAGAAGTACTGAGACGTCGTCTCTTTGCAGGCGGTCCGGACCACAATGTCAAACACTCTCCTTTCATTTACAGGATCCATTCCCTAGGAAACATACACACACACACAGATACTCAAAGAAACTTTCTCCAGCTGCCTTTCTTTCTACCGCACCTTTAAGTTCAATTTCACGTCAGGCTGTCGTTTATACTGTACATAAAAGTATAATTAAGAACAATGTGTACCTGGTTGATCTCATCCACCACTCTGAAGGGGCAGCGGTTCAGCTCCTGCAAGGCCATCAGATAAAGCATGGTGGAGACGCTGCGCTCTCCTCCGCTCTGATGGTGCGGCGTGAGCTCGTGGAGCTGCGTGCTGCTGTGGAACTTCACACGAATGCGAATCCCGTACTTGTCGTATTCCTCCTGAAGGAAAGCGCGACAGCAAATATGGAAGAAAATTCAATTGAAACAGGCTTGAGTGGGCAAATTGTCAAGCAATCCACAAGGTTTGTACAGGTTTTAAAAGTGCAAAATGGCAAGGAAAATATCTGGGGAACATTTACCTTTTTGAACCTTTTGGTTCAATCTACATACATATGGTCATGGATTATTATTGGATTATTATTCATCTCTGTAGTTTGTGTTGCCCCCGATTGGTTTTACCTCGTTCTCTGAATGCAAATCCACCTCTCCTGCACACTGCATGGAGCGGAAGAAGTCACTGAACTTGTCATTTATCTGTTCCACCAGCTGCTTCAGAGGGTTCAGCCAGCGTTCCTTCGCCTGCAACACACACACACACACACACACACACACACACACACACACACACACACACACACACACACACACACACACACACACACCACTGTTAGAAAAACTACATACTACATGAATTCAATAGAACTGCTGCTCATTACATAATGCACCTCAGATATGTTCTGTCTGTAGGCATTCAAGGAGTCGGTCTTTTTTTGAAGCTCTTTCTCCAGATGTTTGATCTCCTGCTCTCTCCTGTTGTATTCCTCAACCACCTTCACCACAGGGTCAAACAGGACAAATGTTTACACTGCAACAAGACAACTGCAAATAAAATCGTTTGTTGACTTTCTAGTAAAAATATCTCAATTCACATGAAAAAAAAAAGATAAAACTAATTTAAAAGCAACTTCAGAAAGCTAAAGGAGCCTTAATATTGATTAAAAAAAACAAAGTACAGTACTAGATACACTGGTGGATTATTTCACTAATAAGACATTTTCCCCATGTCATATGTGAAATAATCTGCTGATGTACTTAGGATATTTTAAAATTAATATTAAGTTACTGTTTACTTAAAACAAGTAATACAGCTTGCCGGAAAGCCATGTGAACCTGTAAGTTAGTTTTGTCTTATTTCAAGTGTACCAAGACATCTTCACTAGACCAAACTACTAGTTAAGGTTTTGTGTTTTTGCAGTGAACTAATCACAATAATAAGCTTAGGTTTCTTCATTAGTGACCAAATCCCTGTTTTTAGTTGTGGTTTTCTTACAAATAGCCCAGTTAAACAGGTTTTTGACTCTCTTACGCTTTCACTGAGGCCAGTGAAGCACTCGGCTCTGGAGCGTTCCTCGTTCAGCATGGCATCGACCTCATCCACCGTGTCGGGCAGCTTGCTGAAGGCCTGCAGTAACAGAACAGCTGATAAATATACATCAGTCACAAAAGGCTTTCATGCTTCATGACCAGGACGACATTCTGTCCGAAGACATAAAGATGGAGGATGGAGACCCACATGGCGCAGCTCTTCTGATAACACCTCGTCTGGCTGCATCCGACAGTTGGACTTCGCCCTCTTCAGCAGGCCTTTGCACTGTTCAGTCAGCTGGACCTTCCTCTGCTCCAGACGGCTGCATCTTTGCTGTAATGAGAAGATAAATGAAGGCCGTGCTGCCAGGTCCTGGGCGGAGACGCGGCAGCAGTTCGGCGCTGCGTTGCTATGCTTACTTCCATGGTTTTAAATTCAGTGGCACTTTCTCTGCAGTCGTTTTCCAGCTTGTTCTTCTCTGCCGTTAACCCCGCCATCTCCAAAGCCAGATGCACCTTCTCCATCGTCAGCTTGGCTCTCAGCTGCAGACGATGAGAAGATGGAAGTGTTAATGTGCAGTGCACATTAACACTTGTTGCTCTGCAGCATGTGAACACACTGCATTATAGAAATGAGCTTACCCCCCCCCCCCACCCACCCACCCAACAGAAAGGAAACAGGATGATCTTGAATGTGTTTTGGTTCAAGGTTGGATATTTCATACCTTCATTTGGGCCACGATTGCTGTAACTATGGTCACCTTCAGGAAATTGACAGCCTTAATTTTTTCTTTAGTTTCCTCTTCAACTTTTTTCAGATCGATAACATTCTGCTCCATCTGCTTCAGACTAAAAACAGACAATAAAAGGATTAGATTGTTCTTAAAGTCTGTGCCACTTTAAAGAGATGTGCTTTCATTAAAGTTTGAAAATGTCTATATTTAAATAAAAAATGCAGGCTTACCTGTCCTGTTTTGTGCTGATTTTCTGTTCCAGTTGTCTCCTCTTCCCCTTCAGCTCAGAGAGACGTTTCTTCTCTGACAACAGTTCGTTTTCTTCTCGATCCAGAGCGGCAGCCTCCTTCTGCAGGGCCTTCATTTGCTCATCAATCTCTCGCAGTCTCGCCTCGCAGGCCTGATTGGGACAGAGATGAACAAGGCTCACTCAAGTCCTAAGAAACAAACCCAACCTTCTGCATTTGCACCAAGACTCTCGAACCACGATGGCGTGAAGGAAAGGATTCAGGTTTTGCCTTCAGGTTCGCTTTGATACGAAGTTCTTACCTTCATCTGCTGCTCCACTTGCCGTTTCTCCTCAGCATCCACGGTTATTGAGAGGTACTGGGAGGGATGCACTGCCGAGTTGCTGGTACTTATCTTGTTGGAATAGAAGGACCTTTTCACAGTGTACCTCTCATCTGTTGTGTATAACACCTTGAGGTACGGCTCCTCAATCACCTGAGAGAACATTGGAAATGATAAGAAAATACGTTAAAAAGAATTTGATAGAAAGGAAAACTTATAGAAAGGCAAACTTTCTTAAAAAAAAATAAAATAAAAATTAGAGAAATGCACCATGATGGTCACATAACATTAAAATGAATTTTTTTGGAATAGACCTGTCAGAGTAACTAATTTTGCTGGACAATAAATCGTCCGAGTAATTATAGCGATAAATGACAATATTGTTTCGAGACTGTTTTCAAGCATTTTATTCATAATTGCAAAATAATGCGAGTTTGCTCCGTCTTAAAGATCAATAAACTTTCCCTTATAAGGAACACTTAAAAATTACACTGGAACTGGAAGGAATCTTAAGTAAAATAAAATACAACCAAAAATAATACATAAAATGGATGGATCAGGATTTCTCCACAAACAAACTTGCCCTTCAAAAAATATGAAATAAGCCCAATAATTTCTGAACAGAAATTGTTGAGCTTACTTTAATTTATAAGCGATTGCTTGATTAATTCCTTATTGCGACGGGCTTACATGGGAATTAAAATATTTTCCTCAGATTTATTTGAAAGCGTTACAAAAGGACTGGAGGGAAATAAGAACGGGATCGTACCGTTTTGATGAGGGCTTTGGTCTGTTCGTTTCCCACTGGCACATCGTGCACCTTGTACTGGAAGCAGAGGTAACTCATCACCTCATCGGGAGCATCAAACATCTCACGGAGGTAAGTGAAGAAGCCAAAGCGTCTGCAAGCGTAAACGTTTCATAAACCACTTCAACAACTCCAGTTGTGCTAATCTGTGAAATCTGTTCACACAAACAAGTTCAATTGTTAGAAGACAACTGGGTGCACAGTTTTGAATATAATGCCCACCCATTATGCACTTTGCGGGTGAAATTAATTTACTGTAAATTCTTTGCGTAATCGGACCAAGCAGAAAAAGAAGGAATCGCATGCATCATTAAAGCCCCTAATTAATACAAATATTCATAGAGATAAGGAGTGTGCGCAAGACCGGTCCTTTGTCTTGAATCTGTGGAAGTCAAACCCTTACACCTTCCTGACTTTAGAGATACAAAAGTGTGGTGATCCAATTTTTTTATATATCTCACACAAACCTTGGATCCCTTTTGTTAAACTTCTGTGAAAAATGAGCAAAGTCCCTGTTCAGGGACATTTAATACAACCCATTTGGTACACGGCCTACAGACAGTCAGTACACATTTAACTATGCATCCATTACACACTTTGACCTTCAGGAAAATAAAATCTCTGACCTCAGGGACTCGATGTTTCGGGACGGCGCCCGCTTGGAGCACGACTCCGGTGGAGCGGAAATGGAGTTAACTTTCAAGTTCATATTGTCGCGGACCTGTGGACAAGGAGAGGTCGCGAAGCAAATTTTGCTTTTAGACTCAGTCAGAGGAAATGTCGTCGCCGCCGCAGGTTAGACGGTGAGCACAATCCGGACCTCGGTCATAAACCTCTCCATGTCGTCCTTCCTCTGGAAGACGAACGCCCGCAGGTCGTGGAAGGAGATGTGGTTCTCCACGTACTTGGCAAAATCTGGATTCTTTACGTTCACCTGTGGGACAGAAGGAAGAGTTACGATTGAAACCCAAAAGCAAAAATCATAAATAATAAAGTAGACATTTTTGATCAAATTCAGCTTCTCAGTTAAGTATGATGGAAATTTTCTCTATGCTTTTATGCTAAATAGAAACCATCTTTTCCACCCAATATGAGTGGGACTCACCACCAGCATCATGGGTTCATGGATATTTCCTTGAAAGAGCTCTCGGTTTTTCCTCAGCCACTGGAGGGCAGCGTGCGTGTCCCTATGGCGTCCTCGCAGCTTCTCTTCTTTGGCGTTCATCATGTTGTTCATGTCCTTGAGCTTCCTTACCAACACTACAAATGAGCAAAAACATAAAAACATGTTTGCAAGGATTGCAAATTGTGCAGCTTTAAAAAAAAAAAAAAGGTTTCTGCATATTTTTTTTTTAGATCAAACTTGGAATCAGACTTTTTGACTCGGCGCTGATGTTGTCGCCCTCCCTGCGCAGGTCCGCCCTCTCTCCTTCGATCTTGGCCCTCTCCACCTGGATGCGCCTCAGCTTCACGTTGACGGCGTTGATCTGTGGCGTCACGTCCGGCTGGTCGCTGATTTTGGCCAGCTCTGACTTCAGGTCCTCGATGGTCCGCCTGGTGTTATTGATCCGCTTCTGGTGGTCCTCCTCTTCGGTCTGCTTCAGTCGCAGGTTCTGTTTAATGTCGTCGATCTGTGGAGGAGACGGAGCCGCGCGGAACGTTACTTCGTCCCTGTGTTTTCCTTTTTTGTCGTACTCTCTTTCTTTAAAAGATCAAACAAGTGGCATTTTTCGGTCTTGCCTCTTTGTGTTTCCGATCCAGCTGATCTTGTTTCTGTTTGCACTTCACAGAGGCTTCTTTGATCGCTGCAGTCTGAAAAACAAACCTCAGTATTTTAATAATAATAATCAAAAGTTATATAAAGTTAAGTAGTAATCCCCTGGTAGGAAAACAAATGGATGACAGAAGGGTGGATGCATTTTTAACAGAATGGGATAGGATATTAAGTATAACATTTCAATTATTTTTTCCATCTAACCTTCCAACTTTATGTTTAAATACAGCAATTAAGTTACTTTAATGTTCTGATATAATATAAATCACTTGTAGCAAGAAGTTACAGAAAGTACAGAAAGTAAATGCAACAGAAAAGGCATCATTATATCCATGATAACTTTGTCACCTTGGCCTTCATTTGTGCCTCGTTGGGCTTCAGATGGTCGTCAATCTGATGGATCTTCTTCAACATGGGCGTCTGCGCCTGCCTCAGGGCAGATAGATGCTTTTTGGCCTCTTCCCGCTCCATCTTCACGCCCTCCAGCTCCTTTCGGGCCGTCTCATACTCCTAGTCCCACAGCCACAAGAGCACAGTTACTTCACGACTGGGCTGAATGTCTCCTTCCCTCTTGTGTTGTGTGCAGCGTCTCAACAACTCACCACCCATGGCTTCTTCTTTTCTAGCAACTCGATGACATCCAGGTGCCTTTTCTTTTCGTAGTAACGGTTAACGTCGATCTTGTTCCTCTCGTTCCTCTGCTTGGCCTTTTCCAGGAAGCTCGCCTTCTCCTTCACAACATTCTACAGGAAAACAACCCAAGCCATCAGAAACCCCGATCCAATGTTGTAACTTTCACAAGAACTACCACTAAACATACATCCTGTAACACTACAGTGTAATTGATTGTGACATCTGGTATACATAAATGAGAGGATTTTATCTATTCTCCATCTTACCTCCAGTTCTCGTTCTTTGTTGCGGAAGTTTTTGAGCTCACAGTGGTACTCGTACATTTCCGGTGGCCCAACTGACTTCTCGGTTGCCTCGAGAAGTTCAATTTTGGACATCTTTGCGAACTCTCCAACTTTTTCCTGCAAAAGTGGGGGGGGGGGGGGGGGGGGGCCCCAAAAAAAAAAAAAAAAACCCCGCGGTGAGGGTTGGGTCCCGTGGGGGTTTTTGGGGGGGCACCAAGGTAAAAAACACGACCCCCCCACCCTGTTGGG
>CAEGAF010127198.1:0-18886 GCA_903067075.1 Micropoecilia bifurca
AATATTGACGAAATTAATATATCAAATCTAATTAAAAACATAAATTAGTGATCAGTTCTTTACTGTTATGTTCTGTAAGATATATTTATTCTCAGCACTAGCACCGCCCACGTTGAGAACCGCTAATATAGACACGGTGTCGCCAGAAAAATCTGAAAAATTTCCAGCAAAACTTTCTTGTTATACTTAAACTGACAACTATGATTTTGATGGCAACTGTATGAGATTTGGTCAGGAACCCTGATACACACATGCAGACCTGTCACAATAACAAATTTTACTGGACGATAAATTAAAAGTTATTGCAGTCAACAAAAACATTGTGCTTCTAAGCCACTTTCATATATATAGGAATTGCATAATAATGCAAGTACATCGGTCTTAAAGATCAATATACTTTAATTTCTAAAGAGCACTTAATACTGGAGATGGAAAACATTTTAAATATCCAAAATAAATCAACAAAACAATCGAAACAGTAAATAAAATGGAAATTGAAGTCACATGCAGACGTAAAACAATCATCCAAATGAAATTTATTAAGCTTGTTTTAAATGATCATGCAATTAATTAATTTTTTGCTTATTGCAACAGGCTTGTACACATGTAAGGCTTGGCTTGCGCTATAAGTTATTACTGAATACCTGGTGTATTCCAACTGTTGTTTGTAGTGTGTTTTTTTTTTCTTTCTTTTTTTTCTCCGACATCAGCTCTTACCTGATGTTTCTGTTGTCATCCAGGTGCCTCACACACTTCAAAGTCCAAGAGACCAAAATCTTCTGCCCACAAACAGAAAGTGGTGGTGGGACTGTACAACAAGGTCTGCGACGTTATCACCATCATCTCGGAGCTCCTTGAAATCCAGCTGCTCACCGACACCACAATTCTCCAGGTGTGACTTGGCGTTTTCCCCTGTGTCGCCCTTCAATCATGGCCTCGTGTCACCTTCTTTTCTCGTTAGCTCTCTCGTTCCTGACTGCTTTATTTCCCCGACGTTTTAGGTGTCGAACCTCGGAATTACGCCTTTTTTTGTGGAGAATGTCAATGAAATGCAGCTATGTGCCATCTCTGTAGTGACAGCAGTAAGTCTGTTAACATGTTTTAAGCAGTATGCCTGCAATAAGTTAGTGTTTTTGTTTCCTGTGTGAGCCATTCAGTTTAATAATTGCTGCTTTTCTGCAGGTTTTCTCTCGCTACGAGAAGCACAGGCAGCTCATTCTGGAAGAGATTTTCGCCTCTCTTGCTCGACTTCCCACCAGTAAACGTGGCCTCAGGAACTTTAGGTACCTGGCTTAAGAAAAGATAAGAAAAATCTGAATAAGTTAAAATAATGGCCTCTGTCAGACTTCGAAAGCCTATATATACTAAGATTTCTATATTTTTAGGTTAAACACCAGTGATTCAGATGGACCCCCATTGTACATCCAGATGGTCTCAGCTCTTGTTCTTCAACTCATTCAGTGTGTGGTTAACCTTCCGACTGAGAGAGAGACGGAGGATGAACCGAAAAAGAAGGTACCAACTAAAAATCGTTTGATTTGTCTGCCATTTTTTGAGAATCAAAGGTCTTGATTCAGGAATGGCTTCACATGATTGGCTTTATGTCGCAGGTGGATAAAGATACCCTCATTACCAACTCTTATGAAACTGCCATGAGGACAGCACAGAACTTTCTCTCTGTGTTTCTGAAGAAGTAAGCCTTTATTCCTGTTTTCACTTCAGAGCATTAAAACTTTAATTAAGTTTTAATGTGATTGAGAGAGTGTTGCTAATTCAAAAATATTTGTTTTGAATTAGCACTTTACCTGCTTTACTTGCACTTTACCAGGTCTTTTGAATGGTTATTCCAAAGTTAATAAATAAATGAATGACGTAGAAAGTGTCAGACCTTTCAGAAGATCTAACTGGTCTAGATTGGTCTAGTTGTCATGTCCTGTAATTTCATGGATCACCTTTTTCCACCAAAGTTATCCCCTACTTTATGTTTGTCTATCAAATAGACAAACAGTGAAATGCTTTAACATTTGTTAATTTAGTCCATTTGTCTAAATTGACTAAATTTGAAAAACGTCAAGAGGTATCAAGCACTTTTGCCAAACACTCTTTGATGTTCACAAATATCTTATAATAAGAGGCTGTTTGTGTCAGATGCGGCAGCAAACAGGGAGAAGACGACTACAGGCCTCTGTTCGAGAACTTCGTTCATGACCTGCTGTCGGCCGTCAACAAGCCCGAGTGGCCGGCTGCTGAGCTGCTGCTCAGTTTATTGGGCAGACTGCTGGTGAGTGGCAGCGGTCGCTCTGAAAGCTGCCGCCTTGTAGCATAAATTATCTTTCCTCACTCCGTCGCCTTTCTAATGCGTTTCCCACTCCAGGTCCACCAGTTCAGCAACAAGCAGACAGAAATGGCCCTCAGGGTGGCGTCGCTCGACTACCTCGGCACTGTAGCCTCCAGCCTGCGTAAAGACTCGCTCTCTTGCAAGATGGACCAAAGAACTATCGACCGCATTCTTAAAGAGGTGGAATACAGGTTTAATACAATCTAACAGGCTGATTTAAATGTTTCGGTTTGTTCACAGTGTATTTTTCTCTTTACAGACTCCTGGCAGTGATGAGGTGCAGCAGCTCCAAAAGGCTCTGCTGAACTTTCTGGATGAAAACATTGATGCAGATCCAGCTTTATTGGTGAGCTTTTAAGTATTCATATCAATCATACATTCAATTAGACTTTTTTTTATCTGGCACTTTTTATGCAGTCAGATCTAAAAATGCTTTTAGAAATGCTAAACAACATTCAACAATCTTGTCAGAAAATGTAAAACTCAGGAAATTATTAAATGAAGAGACCCTAGTGACATATATGATATAATAATTTGAATTAATTCATAATACAATCTAAATTAGTTCATACGAAGAAAAACTGATGAAAAAATTTACTTAGAATCATATTACTTTACCCAGGCAAAGCAAATAAAATAACATCAAATATTGATAAAAAAAAATACAGCCAGACTAAAAATATGTTTTGAATTAGCACTTTTACCTGCTTTCAGGTCTTTTGGATGGTTATTCCAAAGTTAATAAATGGATGAATGACGTAGACAGTGTCAGACCTTTCAGAAGATCTGATTGGTCTAGAAAATAAGAGAAGTAGGTATAGGCTACAGGACCGTCTGTAATATATAGAGAATTATTTCTTTTCCCAATAAATGAACGTAAATCAATGAAAGATTTTATTTTTCAAAATATCTGCGTTTGGCACATGCTACTGCTAAGAAAGGTCAATTTAGTAAAGTTTTTGGCTCATCTTTACCACCACATCCCGTTCTCAGTGATGTCTTGTTTGGACATTTTTATTCCTTACAATGTTTCGGTGTTAATGATCACATCGTTGCATTTGTTTTATCCAGTTTGCGAGGAACTTTTACATTGCCCAGTGGTACAGAGACACCACAGTGGAGGTTGAAAAAGCGATGAAGTCTCAAAATGACGACGACGATCCAAAGTATCGGCGACATTCCACAGACAGCGACGCAACCGGGGAGATCGTACAGACGGTCGAGGCACGGAAAAAATTCCTCCGCAAAATCATCAAGACAACACCATCAAACTTCAGCTCCGTAAAGTAAGTATTCCTTCACCTGGGATAATTTATGTGTAATTCTCCCATTATGATAAAAAAATATATTTTTATTGCAGGATAAGCTCTGACACAGTAGACTACGAGGACTCCTGTCTGATTGTAAGATATCTGGCCTCTATGAGGCCATTTGCGCAGAGCTTTGATATTTATTTATCACAGGTAAGCTGGTTGTTTTAAATACCAAGAGTGAGATGTCAGATTGTGTCGTTTGGTTGAAATTTTCTACTGTTTTCAAATAATCTTGTTTCAGATTCTGAGGGTCCTGGGAGAGAGCGCTATTGCAGTGAGAACTAAAGCCATGAAGTGTTTATCGGAGGTGGTGGCGGTGGATCCAAGCATACTAGGAAGAGTGAGTTTCTGCAAATGAATTCCTTCTGCTTTTTCAGTAGTCAGTTTTGTATTTGTGCACATAGCAGATTCTCCTATACTACTCAGTTCAAAGTTTAATGCAGACAGATTAAGGAAAACAACCCTTTGGGCTGTTTATCAAATGTTGTTTAGCCAAAGTTTTTTTTTTAAACTTTGGCTTATTTTCAACTCATTTTGGGGAACCATCTTTTTGATGCTGGAAGACTTTTATCTCTCTGTCAGGCTTTCTTTAGTGTTTTTCCAAAGATTTAACAATAGGAATTATATCTATAGGCATGACAGGCTGGTGACAAACTGCAAAAAGATCCATTTTAAATTTGGGTCTTATATATGAACATAACACTGTTTTATGGTCTTTGTTTTGGAGTCTTGGTATGGCTGAATGATTTATAGCTAATTGGCTGAACAAATAAAGTGGTCTGAAAATGAGGGTGAACACCACCGAAGTCCACAGAAAAACCAGGAAAAATCTTCAGAGCATATATTTAAGATCATCTTGAAATACTAAAAGAAGGTTTGGCACTTTAAATCCACAATCAAAATACATTTTGAATCACTTAAAACCTGCACACACAACTCAATGGCTACATTTAGGTTTCTTTGTGTTTTATTTGTGCAACTGTGAAAGCATGCAATGAAATGTGAAGACTTTCAGCGTGCGAGTGACCTTAAGCTGCTCACATAGTGCTTGATCATGGATATAGGGCACTGGATCGATTCTCGATGTGTTGATTGTATGAAAAGGCATAATTTAAGCTTTTTTCCTCTCTAATTATATACATTTTTCAGCTGGACATGCAGCGTGGGGTGCATTGTCGTCTTATGGACAACTCCACCAGTGTCCGAGAAGCAGCCGTGGAGCTCCTTGGCCGCTTCGTGCTGAGTCGACCTGAACTCATCGAGCAGTACTACGACATGCTCATCGAGAGAATTCTGGTAATCGAATACATTTCTTTTGTATCTTTCATTCCATTTTGGTGTTTGTGTTCACCGATTTTATAAATTCATTGGTTCCTTGCTTTGGGTTTTTGAAGAGAAACGCAAAATATTATGTACAAGTCTCAGGCAGAACGTTTTGTAAACTGTTGATAAAGTTCATTTAAGGTGGAAAGGTTCAGCTGAGGTGAAATGTCTTTTCCAACACTGCCACCTGCAGATCAAAAGAAGTCACTGCAATAATTAAAGAAAAAAGTGCGGAGCGATTCTTTGAATCCTTGTACCATGAAGTGTTTTGCATCATAGATTCACTTTTTTCAGGTCATTTGTTTAGAGTTTTAAATTTGTTTAGAGTTTTAAAGCTGTTTCTTTTAAGAAACAGAGCATATGAATTTTGTATTAAAAAATCTATTTCGTATTTACAGGACACAGGTATCAGTGTGAGAAAAAGAGTCATTAAGATTCTTCGAGACATTTGCTTGGAGCTGCCAGATTTCCACAAGATAACAGAGATGTGTGTCAGGATGATCCGCAGAGTCAATGACGAGGAAGGGATCAAGGTTTGCATTTACAAAGATATTTTAGCATATTTTACCAAAAGGGGGTTTTGGGATTTTTTTTGTTTGTTAGATATTCAGCTCATGTGTATTTTCAGAAACTGGTGAATGAGACATTCCAGAAACTCTGGTTTTCCCCAACGCCCAGTCACGACGAAGAAGCCATGAACAGAAAGATCCTGAACATCACAGACGTGGTCCGTACTACATTCCTCCCCCTCAAAATAGGAAACATGTCGCTGTTACACTCTTAATTCTTGTGACGTTTTGGTTCCAGGTGTTGGCGTGCAAAGATTCAGGCTATGATTGGTTTGAGCAGCTTTTGCAAAATGTGAGTGTTGCAATTTGTTTGAAATGTCAACAGCTTGTCGTCCATTACATCCAATCACTGTTTGTCTGTGATTGTTTAGCTGCTGAAATCAGAGGAGGATGCTTCATATAAACCAACTAAGAAGGCCTGTATTCAGCTGGTGGACAATTTAGTGGAACATATACTAAAGTACGAGGAATCTATTGCAGGTAAAGTAGTGAACTATGGAAATAATATGTATTTTAACCAAAAAAAGTTGACTTGCAATGAAAGCGTTCTATTCTGTGTGCCTCTCAGACTGTGAAGAAAAGGGGATAAACTCAGGTCGTCTAGTAGCTTGCATCACCACTCTTTTTCTGGTCACTAAAATCAGACCTAACCTCATGGTTAAACACGCCATGGCTATGCAGCCCTACTTGAACACCAAATGCAGTGTAAGTACTAATCTTTTTATTTAATTTGCCAAACTTACTCCAAGCTCATTTCAAAGTGGAATTGTAACTAAATTCATAAACTGAAACTCATGCTTTGTATAGTTTAATGAGAGCAACATTTTTAGGTGCTTGCTTTAGTTAAATTTAGTTAGTATGAGTTATAGCTAAAGAAAACTAAACAAAAAAAAGAAAATTATTAAGACAGATAAAAAGCCTCACACTGGACCTCGAGCAAGTTACGTTCTGTGGTTCACCACTGCTGGGATTGCACTTTGAGAGGAAAATGGGTATTTTACTTAAAGCTAAAAAATAGAGAACCACTGAGCAACAGTCCTCTTTGTTTTATTTATAGCCCATGTAAGACGTTTTTGCTCCGGTGTCTAGTTCAGGAGCAGCTTGACACAAGAAATACAACAGGCTCAAACAATCCTTTCAAGAAGATAGAAGCAAAGCTCCCAGTTTTTCCTTCCACTTAACTTTCCCTTACAAAGTCTGCGCACACCACTTCTTCAGTGGTGACCTTTAGTTGATGATAATTCTTATGGGTGTCACTGACTGTGTGTGTTGGCCATAACAAAAATATTTATGCAATAAAAGCCCTTTGTTTTAGTCTTATATAATACTCTGATTTTCTGTAAAACATAAAAGATGTAAGTGCTTGAAATGCATCATCTTGGGTGATGAATTTATATAATAAAAGTAACTTCCAGTATTTATAAGTTGAACTGCTGGAATATTTTTTTTCTTTAAATTTTAATTTATCTGTAGATTATTACATTATCTGTTGTGTTATTGCACCACCTAGTGGCAGGAATGTGGAAGGACAAACAGAAGCAGGCAACTAACTCAATGTGTCGTTTTAGACTCAGAATGACTTCATGGTGATCTGCAACGTGTCCAAGATCCTGGAGCTCGTTGTTCCTCTGGTGGAGAATCCAAGTGAGTCTTTCCTCAACACGATTGAGGGAGACCTGATGAAGCTCATCATTAAGCACGGCATGACGGTCAGTTCTCATTTACAGCTCGCAGTTTTCACAGAAACCTCTCAGAACGTCATAAAAGATGAACGTTTACGACGGGCCAATTTGATATTTTTTGTCTTCGAAGGTTGTGCAGCACTGTGTGAGCTGTCTTGGTGCTATTGTGAACAAGGTCACACACAACTACAAGTTCGTGTGGGCTTGCTTCAATCGCTTCTATGGTAAGACTGCATGCGCCATGATTCATCTTAGGGTTTTGTTCTGTTTTTTTTTGTCCTGACTTGCAGCTTTTTATCCTACATAATATTAATCGTGTTGAGCTCTATCTGCCCAATCCAGAAACTGTGGAAATGCTTGACAGTTATTCTTTACAGACACTATTTGTCTGGTCTAGCTGAGTATGGGGTATTTTGTAAGCAAGGGGGGGGAAAGGTGATCTGTAAAACTTATCCCAAGAGACTGGTTCCTACAGTTTCTTCTAAGACCTAGAAGCAGAGCTTTTAGTCATCAGGCTCCTGTCTTGTAGACCACTTTAAATAATGCTTTTTATTTTGCAGGAGCTCTGGCTAAACTCAAGACGCAGCACCAGGAGGACCCCAACGGCTCCACTTTGGTTGCTAACAAACCAACTCTGCTGCGCTCGCTGTTCACCGTGGGGGCTCTCTGTCGACACTTTGATTTCGACCAAGAAGAGTTCAAGGGAGCTAACAAGGTAAACACCACATCTTTATTAGATGTTCTTGGGACTGTCACGGAAATGTTTTGATGGATCTCACTGCCGTCTTCCAGATCGTCATAAAAGACAAGGTTTTGGAGCTTCTACTGTATTTCACCACCCATGAGGATGAAGAGGTCCAGATCAAGGCCATAATTGGCCTAGGTAAATTATATGACAGTCTGAATTTACGTTCATCTTGTCTTTAGTAACCCCCTAATCACCCTAGCGATCAACCCTTTCGTTCGTCTTACACAGGGTTCCAGTTCATCATGCACCCAGAGCTCATGTTTGTACAAGATGTGAAGGTTCTTTATATCAGCTTGCTGTCCGATGAGAACAGGGCTGTCAATCTGAAGATCCATGTGCTGAAAAATCTTCAAACGTACCTGCAGGAGGAGGACTCTCGAATGCAAGAGGCTGACCGGGAATGTGAGCGTCTCATCGTTCTGAATCATATTGATAGCAAAATGTTTGTTCAATCACAAACTATAACTTGACATCAAGTTGCAGTAGAAGTAAGAAATACTGCTACCTAAACGAGGGTGTTAGGAGTTGTTAAACCCAATGTGCTTGACAATTTTTGCTGAAAATTTGTAGTAAATTAAAAATTCTGCATTGGCATAAAAAAAAGCGGGGCTCTGTTGATTTTGCGTGAATTTACGTGATAGAATCGCAAAAAACTAGAGGGACAACACTTCTGTGAAGGCCTCAAACTAGAGAACCAAGTGGTTTTGGAGGAGCTTTAGAGATCCACATCTCCACTACAAGCTGTGCTCCCCCACAAATCTGGCCTTTATATAAGAGTGCAAAATCTTTGCAGCTGTACAAGGTGTTCTTGCATATGATGGACACAGTAGAATTAAGCACAACTTCACTCCATACGTTTGAGAATTTTTATTTTTTTAATTTTTGTACTCATATCTTTGTTGCTGATGTTTGTTCAGGGAAAAACCAAGCGAAGCAGGAAGACCTGAAGGAGATGGGCGACATCTCCTCAGGCATGAGCAGCTCCATTATGCAGATTTACCTCAAGCAGGTGCTGGAGTCCTTCTTCCACTCAGAGTCCACTGTCCGGCACTTTGCTCTGAACGTCATCACACTGACTCTCAGCCAGGGCCTCATACACCCTGTACAGGTGTGTTCACAGTATCTCCAAGCCTACAAAAATCACTGTTTACCTTTATATTTTCAAACAGTGTTGGAATAAAACCTTTTTTTCTCCTCTATTGCCTAGTGTGTCCCCTACTTGATTGCAATGGGAACAGATCCAGAACCAACCATGAAGAACAAGGCGGACCAACAGCTAGTGGAGATTGACAAGAAATACTCAGGATTCATACATGTGAGTAACTTCTGTTTATTAAGGGTTCTGAACCCGCAGGAGCGAGCGGATTGTTTGCCTGCTCCAATTGGAGCATGGAACCTTATTGTTTCAACTCCTTTTTACCTTTTCTTATTCTTCTTCTTCTTATTATTATTATTATTATGTTTCTTTGCAACGTTTGAGCTTCTTAGATACTCAACCATATGCCGCTAACTGCAGCGCTATGTGACATCAACTTCTATTCATGAAAATGTGATAGAAAACTAATTTTAGTAATTTCTAGATTTAATTCATTTAGGTAAACACACTGTTTCCATAACTAAATACAGTTGAAAATAACCTTAATGCACACTGAAAGGCAACTAATGAGGTAAACATGTAGAAAAAAAAGACATAACTTTTCAGCAACTTTACATAAAATCTCATGGTAGTTTTTTTTTTTTTTTCTGGCTCAAAATCCCGAGTCTGTCTCTGCAGCTTGACATGCGAAAGCTTCTGCTGCTGTTGTTGATGACAAAACCTTACAAAGTCTTTGAGAACATGGAAAAGTCTGTATCACCCGGCTCATTAGGGAAAAATCAGATGTTGCATCCACCAGGCTTGTTTTGAAACGGAGTAGCGGATGTGGACCGGAGCCAAACTCAGCTGACTTGAAGGCACTGCTGCAGGCTGCAGGGAGGGGAATTAACGCACCGTAGCAATTTGGAGGAAAACTATTGGAGCTATTGTTAACAATAAAAATAAATACACTTAAAAATGTAGCGTCCCTAAAGATTATGTGTCGAGCAGTGTCTCTGAAGAAGATCCACTTTTTTCTGTTGCTTCCACAGATGAAGGCTGTTGCCGGGTTGAAGATGTCTTACCAGGTGCAGCAGGCCATAAACGGAGGGAAACGTGCGGTGGTCCGAGGTTTCCGACACGATGACTCGGACACGGCCCTTTGCTCACATCTCTACTCTTTGGTCCGTGGGAACAGACAACACAGACGGGCTTTCCTCATCTCCCTGCTAAACCTGTTTGATGACACCTCTGTGAGTTCACTTGCTTTCTGTAGACTGTTGTTATTGCAGATATCTTGGAAAAAAAGCAAGTAAAAGTTTGTTCCATTGAGTTGATTTAGTTACTTATTTTCTTTGTTCCCTGCAGAAAACGGAGGTAAACATGCTGCTGTTCATAGCTGACAACCTGGCATGCTTCCCTTATCAAACCCACGAGGAGCCTCTTTTCATCATGCATCATATAGACATTACTCTGTCTGTGTCTGGCAGCAACCTACTCCAGTCTTTCAAAGAGGTAAGAGTTTTTTTGTGTTTCGTTTGGAGTGGGACAATAACTTTTCTTTCTTTTCTTTTTTTTTTTGCTGCACAGATTTTTCCCAGCAGGGAGGCTCAAAACACACAGCCACAACTTTTAATAAACTCATGTTTTGCTCCTCCGGTTGATTTTTTATTTTTATTTTATTTTTTTTTTAATTTTTTTATGTTGAGCAGATTGCTAAAGCGCAATGTTAATGCTTACATGCTTTCTCTCTGTTTTAATATGACTTGTTGATAGTTCAGCTTATACAAAATATAGTTATTTTTGTGTGCAGACAAATGTTAATTAAGTCTGTTGTGGACAATGAAATATCTTCTGCCATCATTTGTCAGCGTGGCAACATCACTTCAAAAGACTCAACAAGCTGATAAAGAAAACTGGTTCTGATCCGGGGACTAGTCTGGAACCTCTGGAGATGATGGCGCAAAGAGAGATTCTTCACAACAACCCTCTTCCCTGTTGTGCAATCACAGTATCTTTAGTCAGAGGCTTGTTCAGAACCCCTGTATTACAGACTGCTACAGGAGCTCAATCCACCTTTTTAAAACGCATGTCTAAAATATCTGGTTACAACTGTTCTCTGGTTGTTATTATTTTCCTGCTTGATGTTAAAAGTGTCTCCATGTGAATGGCTGGGCCTATTCAATGAAGCGCAGTTCTCTACATATTAAACCAGTTAGCATGTTTGTACTTTTGCAGTGTTTACGGAAAGAGCCCGTAAGACACGAAAAGAAGGTGAAGACAAAGAAGAGAAAAAAGAAGCATTCTCGTAAGAGGAAAAACAGCTCAGATGAGGATGAGGACGACGACGAAGAGAAGAGCAGCAGCACATCCAGCAGCAGCAGCAGCAGCAGCAGTAGCAGCAGCAGTAGCGATGAGGAGGAGGAGGAAGTTCAGAAGCGAAAGAAGCCCGGAGGCGGTGACTCTGACTCGGATCTGGACAATGAAGAAGCCGTGATGGACCGCCTGCCTGAAAACACCGCCCCTCTGCAGGAGTTTGCCAGTGCTTCACAGGGTATCCTGCTATTGCTGGTGCTCAAACAACACCTAAAGAATCTCTATGGCTTGTCAGACAGGTAAGAGGCCTTGTGTAGAGATACTTTATGAACTTGTTTTGCTTTATTACGGACATTTCGCTCGTGTTACAGCAAAATCCAGAAGTACTCGCCGACAGAGTCTGCCAAAGTTTATGACAAGGCAGTGAACAGGAAATCTAAGGTGCATTTCAACCCTCGTCAGACTCTGGAATACCTGAGGAGTGACGTGGCCAACAGAAACCTCAGCTATGAAACTAAGAGGAACATTGTCAAACAGTTTTTGGATGTAAGCACAGTTTTCTTCCTCATTTTGGTTCCTCGATATCTGTAGGAGGAAAACATTCCTAAATGAAAAAACATCTTCCATTTTGGGCTGGTGAATTAACTGGGTCGGATTTTTGTCTCATAGTTCAAGGTGCTGATGGAGCACTTGGATCGTGATGAAGAGGAAGAGGATGGGGGCGAAGCAAATGCTAATGCCAGAAACAAAGCCATCAATTCGCTGCTGAAGGGACCAAAACCCCAAAATCACAACCACAGTAATCACACTGGTCCGGCAGAGACAGATGATGAGGAGAGCGAGGACGAAGATCCTCCTCCGGTAAGAATGACAATCCCATGAAGTTAAATTAAAATCATTTTTGGTTTATGTTAGCAGTCTACAATGACTTGATTGTGGCTGTCACAGTGGTTTGTTGGAGTCTCAAAGTCTTAGAAATTGTTTTGTAATCCTTTGAAGACTGATTGAGTGATTATGTTCCTCATTTGTTCCTCGGTTCCTTTTGATCAGGGTATGATGTGTTGTTTTTTTTTTATCACATTCTTTAGCCTGCTTCATGTTGTGAAATGTTTTTTTTAGGTAAATTTCTTTATGCTACAAACCTGGTAATAATCAAACATAGAGGTCAATTAAAAAAAAAGACGCTATTCACAAGTAGTTTATGTTTTTGTCTCTGCTGCATGGAAATAGAGCCACGAGTCTGTCATACAGTAATAGTCTTCAGTCAGAGGCCTCTTCACATACGTTGGAGGACTGACTGCTACCAAACAGCCCTATTACCAACAGTGTCAACATATACAGCAGCTCTTTGCCAATGGGTGAAATTTCCATCTGAGATAAATAAAGCGTTTTTGAAATGAATTGAATCAAATGAAGAGGCAATTCATTTCACTTATTATTTTGAATAGATTGGTACAACTTAACAAACTCTGATTGTGAGCGTCCTTTAGCCTAAAACCATGTAGCTGTCGCATAAGATCTTGAATCTTGTTAGAGCCATGAAACCCAACTTAAACATGCATGAAAATGCAATAACAATATTGCATTAAATATTGTAAAATTATTCTACTAGATTTGAGCTAGCCCCTTCCTGCTTAAACTAACACCGTTCTATGTAATCCACAGCGGAAACCAAGAAAAGACGTGGATTCTGCTGATGACACGGGTCAGATGGTTGAGCTAATGGACATCGTCGCTATCTCCCGCCCCAAATACAAAGACAGACCGCAGATCGCCAAGATCGTGCAGAAGACCAGGAGCGGCTACAGTATACACTGGATGACTGGATCTTACTCTGGACCGTGGACTGTGGCGAAGAAACGGGACGGTCGCAAAAAGGTGCCTTGGGTCGACAGCATCAAGGAGTCTGACATTATTTACAAGAAAATCTCCTTGACGAGTGGACAGAAGCTCACGAACAAAGTGGCACAGACGTTGCGAGCGCTGTACGCGGCCAAGGATGGGTGCAAATACCGATGAAATACCGATGCTTAAGTTAACACAAGAGAAACGGAGAAGAAAATGTTTGTGAAAACATTGTGTGGGAGTTCCTTCGCTGTTGTGCAGCAACTTGGATGTTTGATTTTTACTCCCGCTGTATCATAGTTTAACTAAAAATCATGTTTATATCTGAACATAATTATGTAATAAAAAAAACAAGCTGAATGTTGGAAGTTAGTGTATTGATGATCTTAATAAAGTGTTTTTTTTAATTATAACTAGATCCAGATGAATTTATTTAGTTGATGTGAAGTCCAGCAAATTTTCATGTCTTGTTATTTTAAAAAAATGGTGTAGCACCATCTCTGTTACGTTTGGCACGAGCTATTTATGGGGAAAGCAGTACAGGATCTGGGCTAATACTGTTTTAATATACAGTTGATTTAGTGTTTCATAGCACAGGGCAACAATTAAGTTTCCTGCCACCCCTCTGGTGGAACTTATACTAGAATTAACCGTTCTTATTCTTTGCTACATAGTGCATTAGTTTTTGCAGAAACACTTGGACAGTTTTTCTCTGTGGAGTCTCTTTATTTATCTGCTTTGTTCAGCTACTTATCTCCTGTTCTCTGTAGGATCAGAGTTCTTTAAAGCTGCATTTTAAAACCAACAAGACTAGGTTTAAAACTCAGGTTTGAAGTTATTGGTAGCTCTAATTTGAATGTGCAAAACGTTTTCTCATTCGTGTTTATGTTAAGTTTGTGATACAATATTATCTTTACTACTTGTTTGTGCTTTCAGGGAGACCTAGTAACAAAATGGCAACAGATTCAAGTTTATTTGTAGACATTATTGGTGGGTTGATTAATTTCAGAAGTCTTTTTATGTTTGAGTGAGACACAGAGTAACAGTTCTCCAAAATGGTTAAAAAGATGTGAAAAAAGCAATGAAATTCCTATGATTTTTAAAGAAGAGATAAAGAAAAATCTATCAACACTTAATGGTCATGATAGATATTATCAGCACATAAATGTTCCCTATTGTTTTCCTACATGTGTAGTATCTTTTCTTATAAATGTTGCAAAGCAGGGGTGCCCAATACGGAGGGTTTTACCTTTGTTTACCTTTGCTGTGGCTCATCACACCTGCTGTAGTTTCTGAACATTTAATAAACGACAAACTTGGACTTATTACCTCGTTTGTTTGTGAGCATACGTCACAACAAACATCAAATAGGAGAAATGTATTTCATTAAGTTTAAACAAATTCTACGGCGATAATTATGTGAAATTAAATTAATTATATCCCAGTGTCAGAATCTCACTGAGGAAGAAACTGCGTTAGGTTTTCTGACACTATTATTTCTGCTATAACTGATGCATATTCGCATATAAAATAAGTCAATAGAGTTTAATTTGCAATTTTTATGTCTTTGTGTCATGACGTAGATCTGGTGAGAGAAAAAGTATATCTTGCTCTCAAAAATGTTTGCTCAGTCTCCATTCCAGTAGGTGGCGGTAATGCTCCAAAACATTACTTGCCTACTACCATTAAACAATGGTCTGATTGTTCAGACCAGTGGGTGGCAGCACCACCTTTTCTCGATCTCAAACAGCGAATCATTAGAGAGTAAAGAAGAAGAACTTCCGCACATGAGGTTGGCGGGTTGTTAGTTGTTTGTGTGTGTGTATGCCGGGTGTTTTTGTTTAAATTTGCAGCACAATAGAATCAAGAAAACGCCTCCGTTAACAAAGTCAGGCCCGCGCGGAACATTTGCATCCTGGTAAGTTAACTAATTCACTTTTAAGAACAGTGTCTTTGGCATGTAGCTAGTTGTTAGCTTGTATGCTACATACTGCATGCATAACTCCAGCAGTCAGCTAACCGGCGCTATATCAACTTGCTAGCATCGGCTAATTTTGACGCATCAAATATTTGAATTTGCTCGGACACGTCTCTGTTCGACTCCCAGGTTAGTCAGCGGTGGTTTCCCTGCCATGCCGTACGTCGCTGGAGCCAGCAGTCCCTCCTCTGCGCTCGCCGAGGCGCTGAATAACTCTGCCCGGTTGATAGACAAACACTTGCAAGACGACCGTTGCTTTCCTGACCTGTCCGAGCTGCTCAGCGTCCCGTCACACAGTAAGTCTGAATTTTCACCCCTAACTTCGGAAGATGGGAGGAATGGGCGGGTCTGGGACGTGAAAACACCTCTTCACACCAATTGGGATTACTTTTAAACTTCCTAGAAATGAAATGATTTGCTCAGTTCAACACTTGACACGTTAATCCTCCCTCAAATGGGTATCTGACTTTTCTACTAATAGTTTGGTTGTGTGTAATTTGTTTGCTTACATGAAAACAAATTCCTCCACATGAGATCAATGAAGCAAACAAAGTATTTGTGTGATCTTGTAGAAGCATCATTCAGTATCAAGTACGTTGTTGGTGTATTTAATTTCTTAACATTTTAGCATGCAAGCATAAAATGTACATTTAAATGTAAGACTCCTTTTTGCACACCATAGCAAATTGCAGCCGCCACAAAATCAATTTGTGCAATCTGGCGAATGACTAGCTGTTCTGTATTTGAAAGGCATTTTCAGGTGACGTGCACATAAACACTGCAATTCAATGATATATTTGGCCTCATATTTATTATGATAAACCCTATTTTCCTGATTCTTCTTTCACGGTGTGTCCAGCAGAACAGAAGTAATATTAGCATGCATGATACCTACAGAATAATATCCAACCAGTTATTATGTTCAAGGATTCCTTTGCGATCGCAATGCTGCACTCAGTGATGTTGCGATGACTGTCATTTGATTCTTTGTGCAGCTCTGTTTATGTTTGAGCTGAGAAATCAAATTATACTGACCCATTTCTTAAATGTATGTGTTCATTAACAGACATGCCGTCCCTCTCTGGCGTGTCGGACATGGACTACCCTCTCCAGGGACCCAGCCTGATCAACGTACCAAACCTCCCAGAATTCGGCGCAGTCAGAAGAATCCCACTGCCGCCTGAGCTGGTGGAGCAGTTCAGCCGTATCCTTTCAGTCACTTAGTGGATGGTTGTCCTGTAGTTTCATACCAGAAAAGCCTGCTTTGTTTCCTCCTTTTTGATTTTCAGCTTAACCGTCTTATAGATATGCAGTTTAATTGCATGATGGGGTTTTTTCCTGAGATCTCTCGAGCGTGGCTCACAATCGACAACGATATCTTCATGTGGAATTACGAAGACGGGTCGGTATTATTAGATGCTGTCATTTGAACTGTTTCTCAAAGCCTGCTGAAATAGATTATTGGGTCTCACCAATTTCATTTGAGCCTTTGTTTATAATGTCTGTCTCTTCCTTTCTTGTGGTATTTCTAGGGGAGATGTGGCCTACTTTGATGGCCTAATTGAAACGATTCTAGCTGTGGGTCTTGTTAAACCAAAACAAGGTATGCGCAAAAATGTTTTTGCATCTGTATTTTTCCTCCCTTGTTATTTGTGTTTGAGATCTTTTCCCTTTGTTTTCTCAGGGATTTTACAGCCACATATTCACTACCTCCTGGTTTTAGCCACATCTGTGGATGTAGTGATCCTTGGACTGAGTGTCTCCAGTCCAGCTGGTAAGTTTGTCCTATTTATTGGATCATTTAATTTTTCTTGATGTTTGAGTGTTATTTGTATACGTCATACCTTCAGGGTTCATGTGAATAAATAAACTTTAAAAAAAAAAATGCAGCCAGATGCTTAATATTGATGCCTATTTTTATTAGGATTTGGTCAAACTACCTTTAATAAAACCAAGGTAACATATTTTTGTGTCTCCATCTTTTTACAGCATTAAATGACAGCATGTCTGGTGGGATACAGCTTCTGCCGGACCCCCTTTTCTCAATCCCGACAGACAACATCTACATCCTGTCCATCACCTCTACGGATCTGGGACGCATCTTCATGGCAGGAAAGGACGGTTGTCTCTATGAGATAGCTTACCAGGCGGAGGCGGGCTGGCTGAGCCAGCGCTGCAGAAAAATTAACCACTCCAAAAGCTCTTTGTCCTTCCTCATCCCCTCTGTGCTCCAGTTTTCTTTTTCTGAAGATGGTGAGAGGAAGGAACACATTTTCACATGAGATGAAGCTTTTGGCAGTCAAACGTTTCTGTTTGATGATTCTGTTTCTGGCTCCGTTCTCCGCAGATCCCATTGTGCAGATTGCGATTGATAACTCTCGCAACACACTCTTCACCCGCTCTGAGAAAGGCGTCCTACAGGTATGACTGCAGCTCTGATCAGAAGTTTACATACGCCCAAATTGTGAGCAGTGAAAGAGGCTTTTCAGCTCTTCTGTTTTCAGGTTAGACAAATAATTTCTGTGATTTTTAAAAAGAAGAATTGGGTGGACAGGTTTGAATTTGCAATTTATCTCTGGAGGGTTAATGCTGACTTTCTTATTCCTTTTCAAAACTAGTTTTGATGTGTGTTTGTAATTATCTTCCTGCTGGAGCATCCAACTCTGTGCAAGTTTCAGTCATCTAGAAATAAGCCCAAAATATTCTCACCTCTTGCAGATTTAGATGTGAAGTTCTTTTCATTCAAGTAAGAATTTTGTTCTGAAAGAAAATAAGATGGGTGTCTTAAAGATAATGAAACTATGTGAAAGGGGCATAAAGTATAAAAATCTTTATGAACAAAGATTTTTCCACAGGATTCTGAATGTTTATTATGTTATTTTAATGAATTATTCTGGTGTTGAGCTCCAAAGCATTGAAGGTGGAAGGCCTTAATGCTTTTACACTTTGAGGTTAGAAAGGGACAAGCAAACCGCATGTTGTTTGCAGTTGCTACTCTGTTGCTAGGTTTGAAAGACTCGTCTCAACAACTCCAAACATTGTCCATCATTGTTGGAATTGTCCATACAATGTTTCTCCAGAGTTAAATAACTGTTCAAGTGAATCCAGACTATTGCTTCTAGTTATTCGGATTACGACCTTCACACACATACAATTCTACAGCGAGTTAAAATACTTCTCTATTTTTTCTAGGTGTATGATCTGGGTGCTGATGGCCAAGGGATGAGTCGGGTGGCGACAATGTCGCAGAGCTCCATCACAGCGGCTGCAGGATACATAGCTCGGTAGGTTGGGGTGTGCAGGTTTGCTCCTTTTGCGTCAATCAGTTTCCTCACATTCTGACCGACGTTTTTGTACAACCTTGTTTTTAGGACAATTGATCGTTCGGTCTTCAAACCCATCGTCCAAATCTCAGTCATTGACAGATCGGAGTCCTCGGATTGCCACCTGCTTGCCATTACTCATGCAGGTAAAAGATTTGATGCTGAGGAGACGGATCTTCCATCCATCCATCCATCCATCCATTTTCTTGCGTCAATCAACTCCCGACCCCTTAGTGGGGTCGGGAGTTGCTGGTGCCTGTCTCCAGCTGGCGTTCCGGGCGAGAGGCGGGGTCACCCTTGACAGGTCGCCAGTCTGTCGCAGGGCAACACAGAGACACACAGGACAAACAACCAGCCACACACACACTCACACCTA